>PVJS01012254.1:0-44222 GCA_004027185.1 Glis glis | reverse complement strand
CTCTCTCTCTCTCTCTCTCTCTCTCTCTCTCTCACACACACACACACACACACACACACACACATATGAAAGCTAGATGTCAAAATCTTCTGACTAGTTACTTCTGGATGAGTCAGCGTGTAAGGTGCTGGGGTGCAGATTGGAAGTGGGGTTTAGCGGAGACAGCAGAGGGGGAAGCTAAAGGGAGACCTTTGGGGCTTCGGGGGTCCTTGGAAACTCTCCTGGCCTGCCTCCCGTGTTACAGACAAGGAAACTGAGGAGCAGAAGGGGTGGGGCTGGGGGCTTGGTTGAGGCACCGGGCTCTGGAGGAACACGGCCCTACTAGACGCGATCCTTCTTCACCGTCCACTACCCCCCTGAGCCCCCCGCTCCCTTTCTGGCCGGACTCTGCCCTGGCTCCCTCTATGCCCTTCCCTGAAGGCCTTCAGTGTCCTTGGTGTCCCCAGCTCCCCAGGTCCCGTGGCGTTTTCCAGACATTTCTGGACACATGGACTGCACATCCTTAGAAAGCCGTCTCCCCTGGCTGCTGGTGACCCACGTCCTGCGGCTTCCTCCCGGTGCTCCCCAGGATTTCACCCCAGTTGTTCTGAACCTGGGGGTTCACAAGAAGAGAAAACCACAGACACCCGCGTCCCTGCCACAGGCGCTGTCTCTCCAGCCTGTTTGTGGCACATCACTGCCGCGCTGAGTGCCACAGGCTGCGGCAATGTGTGCGGGGTGGCACCCATGTCTCCTCTTGCTCCGGGGTAGGCAGGCGGCTCCGACTTCACCGTGCTCTCTTCTCCCCAGAGCCAATCAGGGTGTTCTTGCATCCATGAAGTTCTGGGCTCTGCTCACATGGGCAGAGCAGCTGGGAGCCATGGAGAAAGGCTGGGATTGGGGATTAAATCCTCGGGCCGACATCCTGGCTCTGCAGTCTATGAGCTGTATCATTTCAGACCTGCCACTTCCCCTGTCTGTGCCTCAGTTTCTCCCTTGGTTAAAAGGAATGGGTGGAGTCAGGCATGGTGGCACACGCTTGTAATCCCAATACTCGGGAGGCTGAGACCGGAGGATCCGAGTTCACGGCCAGCCTCAGCTACTTAGTGAGGCCCTCCGCAACTTAGTGAGACTATGTTTTGAAATAAAGAATAAAATATAGGGCTGGGGGTGTAGCTCAGAGGTAGAATGCCCCGGGGTTCCATCCCCAGTACTACAAAAATAAAATTAAAAAAAAAAGGAATGGGTAAATGTTACAGGAGTTAAATGAGAGGGCGTAGGGAAAGTGCCCTGCCTGGAGAGGCGCTCTAGACGCTCACACAGTCTTTTCCACGGTTGGAGTAGGTGAGTCAAGGTTGTGGTTGTAGATCTGGGTCCCGGCAGGGAACAGCAGACACGCGCAAAAGAGTTTAAGGAAGGGAATGTAGGAAGCCGTGGCAGAGCGAAGTGAACCTGCGGCCGCTGACGATGCTCCCCGGGGCTAGCAACCCAGTCGGGCAGTCCTCTTCCAGCCTGAAGGGCCGAGCACGCTGGTTCTGGGACCTGGGGAGGGTGGCCTGACAGGGCCGAGCCGTCGACAGAGATGGACGAAGGTGCCCAAGCCGGGCCCTTACATGTGCTCTTCCCTGGCTTGGAGTGCGGTCTGTCCCCTGGCCAGTCCACTCAGCACTCTCTCTGGGAGGCTGCTCTGCACCTCGGGGCCGTCGGGGGGCGCTCCCACAGCAAGGAGCACCCCTCCACCTCCACCCCACCTGCTCAGGGGACCCGGTGGCAAATGCATTACATATATTGGATCACAAACCACGTTTAAAAAAAAAATATATATATGTATCTGACATGGAGCCCCAACAGTAACACAGATGAAAGTGTGAGTTACTCATGAGGCTGTCTTGTGATTTGGTGTTGGTGGCCCTTGTCACTCACAGAGCTGGTGTGAGGGGGATGAAAGGGTCCCCGCAGGAGGCTGAGGATGGTCCAGCGGGCTCCTGGAGAGGCTGAGGATGGGTGGGATTATGTCGGGAGAGGATGGGGGAGGGCGAGGCGGAGGGGACTGCACACAGAGCTCAGGGCCTGGCACCTTGGGGTACCTTGGGGCACCGCACGAGGCTGCGGTGTGGGGACACAGCACAGTATGGAGAATGAGGTGGTCATCAGATTGTGCAGGTGCCCATGCGCTCCTCCCGGGAGACAGGGTCAGGGAGTGTGGCCTGGGTCTCAGAGGCACGGGAAACTAGGGCGAGTGTCCCTGTATTACCATGAGAATGGCCCCCTCTGGAGCCCCCTGCCATGTGGGTGAGCCGCTGGGTGGAGGTTAATCAAGGCACATGGCCCTTCCCTGCAGAGTGCTGTGATGTTTGGGAAGGCCCCCGGGGTCGGGAAGGTCCCGGGCTCTGAGTCTGCGGCGTCCTGAGCTGCCATGGAAGGGGGCACCGTCAAAGGCAAATCAGAGGAGTTGAGGGAAGAACGGGACCTCTGCGCTGACTTAATCACCGCCTGTACTGCAGCAGAAAATAGGGCCCCGAGGTCCAATTCTACCCTGCGTAACATTTGGGTATTTTATGGAAGGTGCTGCCGTTTACGACAATGCACGGAACAGGTAATTGTTCAGCAAAATGTGCCTGTCGGAACGCAGTGACCTCTGAGAGTCACGCTCCGGTCTTGGTGTCTCCTATGGTGGCGAAGAGCACCGCCAATCTTTCAGAGTTGATCTCTTCTTGTCGGCCCAGGAAGAGCAGGCGAAGTGATGGGTGGGGAGGTTTTGCTGCTCGTAGGCCAGGAAAATGTTCAATCGGGTCTTCAGAGACATTTCCAAAGTTTGGGGAAAATGACGTGAGGGAGGTGAGACCACCTTGGCAGATCTCCAGGGCTCGGTGCAGGAGACCCCCCCCCATCGTAAGCTCCTTGAGGGCGGGGCACTCGGCGCACCAGGAGCGCAGGGGGAGGCACTGGAGTGGGGCCAGGAGGGGCAGGCGCTGGTCGATCCCAGTGCCACCATGTTTGCTATCTCACTATTTATTTATACTGTACCTTGCACCTACAGAAAAGCAACCAACAGTACGAGAGCGGCCAGGCACAGTGGCACACACCTGAAATCCCAGTACGTGGGGGGGCTGAGACGGGAGGATCGCAGGTTCGAGGCCAGCTTCCGCAACTTAGAGAGACCCTGTTTCAAATTAAAAAATGAAATAGGGTCGGGGGTCTAGCTCAGAGGTAGAACGCCTCTGGGTTCAATCCCCAGTACTAATAAATAAGTAAATGAATGAATGAATAAACAGGGCTAGGAGTGTAGCCTGGAGAATGCCCCTGGTTTAATCCTCGGTACTCCCTCCCCACTTCACACACACAGAAAAGAATAGTGAGGTCTTCAGGGGAGGAAGCTAAAGGAAGACAAAAGGAAAATGAGAGCAGGGGTGAGGTTGGTCTCTGGGATGCAGCACCTTCTTTTATGCTTGCTAGAAATTTGGCTCTGAAGCCGGGCATGGTGGCGCACGCTTGTAATCTCAGTACTTGGGAGGCTGAGGCCGGAGGATCTGGGTTTGCGGCCAGCCTCAGCTACTTAGTGAGGCCCTCTGCAACTTAGTGAGACCCTATTTCAAAGTAAAGAATAAAAAAATAGGGCTGGGGGTGTAGCTCAGAGGTAGAATGCCCCTGGGTTCAATCCCCAGTACCGCAAAAAAACCACAAAAAAACCCCAAAAAACAAAGAAATTTGGCTCTGAGTTTTCTAGCTGCCAGAGCAAAGAGGGTAAAGCGAGCCACTGCCAGTTCACAGTGTCCTCAAGACTGAAGTCAGAAACCCTTCTCTGGAGCCCCTCGCTGAAATGCCACCTCAGTAAACCATTCCGCAGGGCCGCCTGGGGCAGCAGAGAAGTCGGTGCTCTCTGGACTCAGCCCTGGGTCTGGATCCTGGCGGGGACCGTCCTCACTGGTGGCTGTAGGCAAGTCCCCTCACTTCCTGCATCTCAGGGCCCCATCTCCATGGTGAAGGTATTGGGTTCTGTGCTTTCCTTGCTGTTGGAGACAAAACTGCCTGGCTTAGGACCTTGTAGCCTCAGTTCTCTCCAAATCAACAGACAACAGGTCCTTCCAGGCCAGGCACCGCGGTAGGCAGCGGAGGTCGGGAAGAGCCATCTCTGTCTTGCATGGGCTCGGGATGTAGTGACTCCAGTTCCATGGTCAAGGAAAGGGTGTGTGTGGGAGGGGAGGTGCCTTGGTGGGCTGAATGGTTAATGTTGATGGTGTGATAGTGTACGGGCAAGGAAGGTTCTCGGAGGAGGCCGTGTCTGATTGGTTATCAAGGGGTGCATGGTGGCTCTCTAGTCAAACACGGAGTATTTTAAGCAGAGGACAAAACGAGAGAAAGAGGAGAGAGAGAGAGAGAGAGAGAGAGAGAGAGAGAACGAGAGAGAGAGAGAGAAAGAGAGAACGAGAGAGAGAGAGAGAGAGAGAGAGAGAGATTGGTAGCCCGCTGGGATTATAGAGGAATTGAAATTGTTTTGGCCGAGCTAAATAAGGTGGTAGGAATGGGGGAGTAGAGATGAGGCTGGGGGCGGGCGGAGGAGACCCTGGAGAACCTGCAGCTATCTTTTTACAGTATTGGGTGGGAAATGGTCAAATCCTTCTCTGGGGAAGGTTAATGACGCTACACAGGAAGTATCACAGGAAGCTGCTGTGCCACGAGGGACCTGTTTGAACTCTAACCAGGAAGTGATCTCCCTATCTCAATTGCCTCAATAGGCAGAGAAGGCAGGACTTGGGATGTCAGGAACCTCTAGGTAAGTGAGAGAGAACAGCAGTATCTAAGGCCACAGCAATTTTCTGCAGGGCCTGGTGGCCATGGTGGCCATGGTGGCACATGCCTGTGATCCCAGTACTTGGGAGGCTGAGACAGGAGGATCAACCTCAGCAATTTAGTGAGACCCTGTTTAAAACAAAAAATGGATGGGAGTATAGCTCAGAGGAAATGGAGCTCCCCCAGAAACCAATCGAAGACAGGAATCCCAAAGGTGTGTCTCAAACCAGTGTCCATGCTAGAGTCAGAGATAGTATCCGAAAGGGCGGCAGGAGGGCCGGCCAGACCCAGGCGGGGACCAAGGGCAGCGCGGGCCGCTGGAAAGAGGGGAAGAGGATTGGGAAAGAGAATTAGGCGGAGTCAGAGAGGAGTGAGACCCCTGGACGCCTGGCTGAGGGCGCCCCCAGTTTCCCAGGGCAGGGACCTGGGGCGGGAGAGTGGCAGCCTGTCCCCCACGGGCTGGATGGCCCAGGGCTGCTGGGAGTCTCCTCACAAATCCACAGGCCACCAAGCATTTCTTAGGACTAATAATTAGCATTGCTGTGTGTGTTTGATTGATCTTCCCCCCACCCATGTATGCAGATAACTGTTGATGAGAATAAAACAAAATCATTAAAGAAGTACTATTTAGTATATTTTCTTAGTCAAGGGATACCAAAAGTAGAGGGAGTACTTGATGTGGCTCTGTGAGATGTGTGTGTGTGTGTGTGTGTGTGTGTGTGTGTGTGTGTGTGTGTGTGTGTGTGTGTGTGTGTGTGTGTGTGTGTGTGTTACTGGGGATTGGACCCAGGGGCATTCTACCTCTGAGCTACACCCCCAGCCCTACTCTGTTTTTTATTTTGTTTTATTTTTTGCGGAACTGGGGATTGAACCCAGGGGCATTCTACCTCTGAGCTACACCCCCAGTCCTATTTTTTTGTTCTTTATTTTGAAACAAGGTCTCACTAAGTTGTGGAGGGCCTCACTAAGTAGCTGAGGCTGGCCGCGAACCCAGATCTTCCGGTCCCAGCCTCCCAAGTATGGGATTACAAGCGTGGGCCACCACGCCCAACTTCTGTTTTTTTTTATTTTGAAACAGGGTCTTGCTAAGTTGCTGAGGGCCTCCCTAAATTGCTGAGGCTGGCTGTGAACCTGTGATCCTCCTGTCTCAGCCTCCCAAGTACTGGGATTACAAGCGTGTGCCACTATGCCTGGCTGAGATTTTTTTTTGACATTATAAAGGGGTCCTCACCCTCCACAGGACTGAGACCTAGTGACCCCTGCGTTCTCTGTCAATGTAGTGATGTGGGGCCATTCCTGGTCCAACATTTGGGCCCTGTGGTGCTCACAAGTCTCTAGGACAGTTCCATCAAGACCTGTTAAGAGCCAATCCCTGGCATATTGGTTGGAAGTTGTTTGGCGACAAGTGACAGAACTCCATCCACATGGGTTTGAACTAAAAGGAAATTCTTGGTTTCTAGCAAGCCTTCAGGTACAGCTAGATCCAGGGCCTCCAGCAATACTATCAAGCACCCCCACTACCCATAGAGCTTGTGATTCTTCTGGACTCTTCTCAGCTTCACCCAGCAGGTAAGATGGTGCTGACATCCCTCAGAAACATCTTCCAAACTTAGCAGACTTGGCAGAAGCCTCTGACTGTCTTGCCTGGCTCATACGTCCATCCCTGGGCAGGCTGCTATGGCCAAGGGATGGGGTTTTCTGATTGGCTGCCTGGTCCCTGTGATGAAAGGGGATGGGGTTTTCTGATTGGCTGCCTGGTCCCTGTGATGAATGGGGGATGGGGTTTTCTGATTGGCTGCCTGGTCCCTGTGATGGATGGGGGATGGGGTTTTCTCATTGGCTGCCTGGTCCCTGTGATGGATGGGGAACAGGCTCAATGACCATCCTACCAGTACCAGATAGAGCTGGAGTGCCCTTCAAGGGAACCAAAGGATAGGGGGTGGGGGAAAGAAGAGGGTGCTATAGACACTGCTGTAGCTAACACCCCTTACTCCAAGGGTTCTATGACTTCCACTGATAGTCAGAGGCAAGATGCAGATTCCTAAGAATACCTGGCGCCCAATGCCAGGCCCTGGTAAGCTTCCCGGGGAGGTGAGGCAGGGTGGGGTGTGAGAGCCAGGGGCAAGGGCTCAGGTCTCAGGGCCGGTGGCCTCACAGAGCCAGGGCCAAAGATATGCTTGGTCACAGAGGTCTCTGATGAAGAGGAAGGGACGCAGGTCCAGTCCACCCACTCTGATGGAAAGACACCCAAGAAGCCCCGCTGGATGTTCAAGGCTGGCCTGTGGGCAGCGGAGGAGAACTCAGATTTCTCAGGCTGCAGCTGGACAGCGCTTGAGATCCAGAAGCCGGCTGGTGGCGGCGCCCTGCCTAGGTTCTCCGCCTTCGCTCACCCCTCCTTCAAACTGGCCACCAAGGGGACAGAGACTGTAGCACCCAGCCTTGGTCCCCAGGAACCCAGGTGAGAACAGCCGCTCCCCGCGCAGGCGGCCGTCCCTCCCTCTCCTACATCTCGGAGGGGTTCCCAAGTGCATCCCAGCCCCCGGGGACCACACAGGGAACCCACGCCCGCAGCCCAGCCCTGGGCCCCCAGCCAGCATGGGAGCCCATAATCTTATCTTCCACAGCTGCAGAGCGAGAAGGGGGACTGGGTAGGACCCTGAATCCCTGGGTGGGAAATTATGCCGTTCTCTCCCTGCCTAATCAAAAGCACGGCTCTTTGGAAGGGGGGAGAATGCAATTTCGTGATTGGTTTCAATTAAAGATCCGCTACTATTTGATTAAGATGTATTATTGATTTGGGATTGTTCCAAGCAGGCCCGGGCTTGCTTCCTGAGGGGGGAGGGGCTTGGGAATTGATCGGCGCCAGGCAGGCTGGGAGCTCTGGGGGCCAGCTGCACCCTGGCTTGCTCTCTTTCACAAACCTGGTGTGGCCAGAGCCCTGTCACCAGCCACAGAAGGGTCCTTCCTGAACTGGGGCGGTGGACGCCTCCATTGTCCCCAGCCCTGGACTCCCTGCAGAGTGCTCTGGCCCGTGGGACCCCAGCGATGGCTCTTTGTTCCCCCACTGCATCCCACACCCTGCCCCCTGTGCAGGGGACAGGGCTGACCTCAGGGATCGGCCCAGAGCTGGTGGGTGACCCAGCCAGCAGGACCCAGGCCCTCCCACCTGGGCACAGGACCTACGGCTGGTGAAGGGCCACCCTCCAGCTCTTGCTATGTCCCCTCTCTGGAATTCCACAGACATGGCCTGCATGGTGGACTTGGAGAGCAGAGGTCACGCACAGGTGGCCTACGAAGGGGCAGGAGGGCTTCACAGAGGAGGCTGGGGTGGAGGCTGGACTTTACCTAAAACCTGAAAGATGACCAGAGATAAGCTGAGCAGAGACCAATGGGAAGGGTGCTCTGGACAGAAGGATGAGAAGGAGCAGAACACAGAAGGGGCAGGCTGTTCAAGAAAGAGCTGCTTTTCCCAGAGTCCCCTGCGGCCCAGTGCAGCAGCCCGAGCACCTCCCACCAGTGGCATGCAGGGGAGAAAGCTGGGGCTCTCAGGAGCGGGTGCCCCATTACTTCTTTCTCGTCCACTATCTGTGAGCAGAGGAGTGGGGGGCTGAGGCCCGTGGACTGGCACAGCCACAGGCTGTAGCCTCCGCATCAGCACCTGCAGGGAGAGCGCCCCCCTGTGTCCGGAACACTTGCGTGCCTGAGTGCCTGAACACTTGAGCTTCTATATGTGCCCCCTCTGAAATTGTGTTTTTTATTTGTAACAGCAGCTGGCATGCCTTGTGGGGGGAGCAGGAAAATCGGGGGCAGGAAAATCATTTAAGAGGTCTTTGGGTGGGAGAACTGAGGAGAGCCAGGCTGAAGGCGGACAGAGCCAGGGGCTGGTGTGGCATTGGAAGTGTTCAGGGTGACCCCTTCCTGGCTGGAAGGCGGGATGATTTACTGATGAAGGGGTGGTTCAGGGCGGGGGTTTGGGGTGACAAGTCTTGTCCTGGCTGTGCTACACTGGGGGCACCTCTGGTCCATCCAGTGCCGATGCCCAAGGAGCAATGAATTGTGTGAGCGCCGGTGAGAGGCAGGAGGAGCTGGGGCTGTGGCCACAGGAGGGAGCGCGGGTGGGGGTTCATCCAGGACACCCCAGTGGGTCTTGAGCTGGGGACCCATGCTGTGATCCCACCTGCTGCTACCAAACTCATCCTGGTAGCCAGGAGGAGGCTGGAGCAGGGGTGGAACAAAGGGCGGGGGACCCATGAGGACCTTCCTGCTGTGGTCCAGGAGGGCTATGGTGATGGAAAGTGAAGGATGAAGGAGGGAAAAGCCACCCTGGGGACCTGGCTTTGCTGCCTGGGGGAGCCAGAGGAAGAGGCCTTGCTGCCCACACACCTCTGGGCTTTGTTCATTTAGCTAGTTTTTATTTCTTGGTGCTGGAGATGGAACCCAGGGCCTCATGCCTGCTAAGCATGTGCTCTACCACTGAGCTGTACCCTCAGCCCCAGCTGCCAGATTTTAATCCCTCGGAGGAGTTTTTTTCCGCAGAGACCATTCTAAGACCCTATAGGTGTTTATTTAAAATGGCTTCTTAAGGGCGCTCTGGCAGAGATCAGCTGTTTGTCGGTGTCATACTTAAAGCAATTTATTCCTCCCTCCAAATCATAAAAGTTTGCCTGTTTCACACGGCGGGAGCAGTACACTGGCATTTTGTTGCTCTAATGGGTAATTACTCTCCAGTGGCCGATGGGGGCTGTATTTTCTGAACTACAAAAGCCATTCCGCCGAGCTCTGGCCATGGGAGACAGCCGCACAGCTCAGCCATGGTCTACGGCTCTCCTCTGTGGACGGTTAGCTTGTTTGACTTCAGATTGATTTTCTGTCCTGTGGCCTTGGGGCAAAGTTTGGTGTGACTATGGAGCCTGCTCACCAACTCCTCTGTCCCCCCCCAGCCCCCAGGTAAGGAGGGGTCCTGTGGTGTCATTGATGGGGCCACGGCCACCTCCCCCATGTCTTAGTCAAGATTCTTAATACTGTAATCCAAAACAACTGACCACGCAACTCAGAGGAAGGAAGATTTATTTGCTTACAGTTTTTGGAAATGTCGGGGTTCAGTCCATGTGAGGTTGGGTCTGCAGAGTTCAGGGCATGGTGGTGGGAAGTAGAGAGAGGGAGAGAGCAAGGGCTCTGCTTTCACATCATGGAGGCTGGAAGCAAGAGAGCAAGGGGATTCAGAGACAAAAGCACGGTCCCTAAGGCCACACCTCCAGGGACCCACCTTCTCCAGCCACACCCCACCTGCCTAGGTTGCCACCCAGTAAAGCCATTACAACGGATTTATCCACTGATGAGATGACAACCGTCATGACTTATTTACCATGCACTGGCCTCGAACCTGTGATCCTCCCTTCCACATACTGGGATTACAGGCGTTCGCCACAACGCCTGGCCAAACCCACACTCTTGACAAGAACGCCCTGCAGTTTGGGCAGGGTTGAGGGGATTCCCCATGAAGAGCCAGTAAGGTCTGCAGAAAATGCTCCAACTCATCAGGATCAGTTCTAGTGGCTTTGGCTTGAGCTGCTGGATTGGGTCTGCATGGCGTCCCAAAGCCCCTTTTACTGCGCCCTCTCTGCTTGCTATAGAGGCTGAGCCTGGCTGCATCTTCCTGCTCTTGCACCTGAAGGCCCTAACCTCTAAGCCTAGAGGCTTGCCGCCTCTTCTTCTTCCTCCTCCTCCTCCTCCTTCTTCGTCGTCGTACTGGGGATTGAACCCAGGGGCATTCTACCTCCGAGCTACACCCAGCCCTATTTTATTTATTCATTTATTTATCTGTTTATTTATTTATGTTTTTTTGAAACAGGGTCTCGCTAGGTTGCTGAGAATCTCACTACTTGCTGAGTCTGTCCTTGAACCTGCGATCCTCCTGTCTTGGCCTACTAAGTACTGGGATTACAGGTGTGTGCCACCACGCCCGGTTATAGAGGCTTTCTTTCTGATGTGCTCTAGTCAGTGGCATCTGAGACCTGATAACCAGAAAAGGTGTGTCTATTTAATTTCCTGCCAAGAGTTCCGGTTGGAAACACATCCCCCACTGAATACAAACAGGGCCACAGAGCCACTTCCTGTGTAACACTCTGAAACTTCCCCACAGGAGCAGCAGCCCAGGAGTAGTTTAGGGCCTATGCTGTTTTATCACCCCATGTTCTACACTGAGAACAACGAGATACTCTGCAAACTGTGCCCCTGTGTACTCGAGTGGTTGGAGCAGTTCTAACTGGCCTCTGAGAGCAGTGAGGGTTGGAGTGAATCTCACGTGTACCCCTGGGGGCAAGGAAAGACTCCAGGCGGGAAGACGCAGGACACCTGGGGGAGACGGGATGTTTCATGACGCGTGGATGTGTCTGGCTGTGGTTGGGAGGTGGCGTGGCTGACAGCGGTGTCCTCCCTTGATTGAAATCATGTGGTGCCTTGCTTGGCTCCTCCTGGGAAGTGCTGTCCTAGTTTGACTGTGGGTCTCCCTCCCTGCCCCCGCCGGCTTCCGTCCACGAAGCCTGTTTTGTAACAGTTGGCCCCGGCTCTCCTGTTCTCGCCCTGAGACTTGAGTGTCATCCTTAAACAAGGCCTCAGAAACCTGCAGCAGAGACAGGATGAGCACGGAGCTCAGAGGGCGGCGCAGGTGACAGGGCGATCCGCTTTCCCTAGAGAGAAGTCGGTTCAGAGGAGACAGGGAAAACATGCCGAGGGGAAGAAACTCCCGCTTCTTAGCTGCCACTTCTGGTGACGGCCACGGCCACTGCTGGCATCTCCCTTGTTCTTGGTGTGAACACACTCTTGTGGCAGAAATGTGACAAGTCCCCTTTCCGTCCCAAGAGCTCTTCATGCAAATGGAGCTGTGATCATGTCAGAAGCTCCCCAATAAGGAACCCCTTTGGGAGGAAACAGGGGGAGCAGGCGAAATGCAGGGGGTGGCTGCACTCCTTGATGCCCTCCCCCCCAAAACACGCCGCTGCCCCTTCCCCAGCCTCCTGACTGAGGCTCCCGCTCCGGCTCTTTCTTAGAAAAGTGGGTGAGGACTTCTATCTCTGGCTGGGGCAGGATGGGAAGACTTGGGTGCTGCCAGGCTCTGTCTCGCTCTGTCACTCAGAAACACCCCAGTGGAGGGAGGGCTGTGACCACGAGACCTCTGGGATGGGCTGACAGATTGGAGGGGAGTTGGGAGCCTGCCCTGTGGCCGGGGAAGAGAGCTGTCTGAGTCATGGCCTTATTAGGATCATTTGATTTTCTTTTTCTGGGGAAAAGAAGAAGTGGGGGAGGGGAACGCACTGAGCCAGAAGCCAAAAGGAGATATTTACCACCCGAGTGGCACAGCCTCCCCGGCCTCTGTTTCTCCATCCTTAATGGGAACAGGCTCAGAGGCCCCCAGCCTCCCAGCCTCCCAGCCTCCCAGCCTCCCAGCCTTGCTATCAGGATAAAAGTGCAATAGATCATTCTAGGAGTCACTGACTGGGTGGTGGTTCTCTGCTATTGGTCTGCCTCTGAGTTCCCTGTGCTGCTTTTTTTTTTTTTTTTTTTTTTTGCGGTACCGGGGATTGAACGCAGGGGCGTTCTACCTCCGCTCTACACCCCCGGCCCTATTTTTATACTTTATTTTGAAACCGGATCTCACGAAGTTGCGGAGGGCCTAAGTAGAGAGAGACACAGAGAGAGAGAGAGAGAGAGAGAGCTGAGGCTGGCCGCGAACCCGGATCCTCCGGTCTCCACCTCCCAAAGTACTGGGATTACAAGCGTGCGCCACCACACCCGGCTCCCTGTGCTGCTTTTAAGACATAGATTCCACCGGCTAGAGTGTGTCCTTTTAACATGGCTTTGGTTGCTTCTCGGCTTTTTGGCTAAGATCAAGTGTATCACAGCTCATCTGACATGGGTGGTCTGTGGTCCACTTCGCGGTCTAAGCCCTGCATTTCTCCGAGGGGACGTGAGGCGCAGAGCGAAGGGACCTGATCTAAGGGAACTGCAAGGCAGGCAGAGGTGGGCTCAGGGTCAGAACCAGCACCTGATTCTAGTCAGGCTGTAGGGTCCTGTATATTTGTACATCTCATGTGTCGGGGGCTCCCCAGGCAAAGGGGAAGCGAGCTCATGTCCGCTGGTCCACGGAGCACGTGTGCTGTGTCTGCTCCGAGCTGGACCCTCCACAGACAACATTGCATTTAACTTTCTCAACAGTGCTATGAGATAGGGCTTAGTACTATCCCATTTTATAGAGGAGAAAAGCAAGGTCCAGAAAGAGCAAGTGACGTAGGCCAGCGAGTTCAGACATGGGATTCAGAGCCAGGTCTTCTTGACCCAGGCTCCCGGGGGTCAGAGGGCAGAGAGCGAGGCACCAGCAGTTCTCAGCATCTTTCCCTACTTGCCCTGGTGCTCAGGAGGCTCACACCATCGCCCTTCCCTCCCATGTTCTGCTGGGAATGGGCTCATGCCCTGCTGTTAGCCCCGCTGTGCAGGGAGCTGGGGGTGGGGAGGGAATGGGGAGACGCTGCTCACTGTGTCGCTGTCTGTCATTCCCTCCTGGCTGGGTGCCCCACGCTGGCCGGGGGTTCCCAGGCTGCCTGGAAGCCCGAGCTTAACACTGGGAGGCGAGGCTTGGTGCTCCTAACATTGCCCGTCCTCTCTGTCCTCCTTGTACCCACCCCCACCTTGCAAGGGGACACCTTGCTAAAGAGATGGGCAGTCACCAGGCGTAAGAACCCAGACCCGCCCAGAAGACAGCTCTCCGCCATCCCTCTCCCACACACGTGTCTCCTCCTAGAAGCTTCCAGGACAGCCCTGCAGCCTTTGCCTGCACACCTCCCATCATGGGGAACTCACTACTTTCCAAGGTAGCCTGTGACATTTCCAGACAGTTTATAGTGTTATAGTGTTCTCATCGGCAAAGTTGTAAATCCTTCAGATATTTTATGTATAATGATATGTTACACGGTTTAACCTTTTTTTGTTTTTGTTGTTGATACTGGAGATTGAAGCCAGGGACATTCTACCTTTGAACTGCACCCCCAGTCCCTTTTATTTTTTATTTTGAGACAGGGTCTTGCTAGGTTGCTGAAGGTCTCACCAAGTTGCTGAGGATGGCCTCAAACCTGTGATCTTCCTGTCTCAGCCTCCCAAGTACTGGGATTAGAGCTGAGTATCACCCATCACACCTGGCCAATTTTAATAAACCGTATATTCTCATGTAGATTTATGCATACATTATATAATAATGATTAAGTATCTATCATATTATATGAAATATTAATATTAGATAAGTTATACATGCTACATGTTCTTATATAGGCTATATAATATTGTCTCTTAATATACTTTTAGAACTTCATGAGCTTGCATCCCAGCCCTGCTCCTTATTAGCTCTGTGTCTGTGGGCAAATGAGCTAACTTCTCTGTGCTTTGGAGAATATCTAACACAGGAAGTATAAAATAAGGTTTTCTTTTTTTTTTGTGGTACCAGGGATTGAACCCAGAGGCATTCTACCTCTGAGTTCCACCCCCAGCCCTATTTTTTATCCTTTATTTTGAAACAGGGTCTCACTAAGTTGCGGAGGGCCTCACTAAGTAGCTGAGGCTGGCCGCGAACCTGGATCCTCCAATCTCAGCCTCCCAAGTACTGGGATTACAAGCGTGCACCACCATGCCCGGCCATAAGGTTTTCTTTAATAATAATTGAAAAAAATATTTTGATGATATCCATTTAATTTCAATGTCTCACTGTGATGCTCATTAAAAGATCAGTCTGGTGCTCGCTTACCATCCTGGTCGCACCTGCTTCGTCTGTGCCAGTGCCAGGCACGGGGGTGTACAGAGAGGCTGGGATGAGAGCTGAGGAGCCGGAGGGAGCTGGAGCTCCAGGCCCTGCACAGGGATCCCCCTGCCCCCAACAGGCCTCAGCGTGGCGGCGCTCAGCCTGCACCGACCACGGAGCTCAGTGCAGGGACCACGTGGAAAGAAAGGGCCGAGAACTGCCGGGCGTGGTGCACGCTTGTAATCCCAGTTCTTTGGGAGGCGGAGACCGGAGGATCCGGGTTCGCGGCCAGCCTCAGCGTTCTCTCTCTCTGTCTCTGTCTCTGTCTCTCTCTCTCTCCCTCTCTCTCTGTCTCTCTCTCTCTCTCTCTCTCTCCTTAGTGAGGTCCTCCGCAACTTCGTGAGACCCGGTTTCAAAATAAAGTATAAAAAATAGGGCCGGGGGTGTAGCACCGAGGTAGAACGCCCCTGGGTTCAATCCCCAGTACCGCAAAAAAAAAAAAGGGCCGAGAACACCTTCAGTTCACAGGTTCAATCCCAACGGCCAGCCAAGAATAAAGGTCATGGAACCCCAAACACCCCCTCTTCTCCCTGCCCCCAAGGTGCAGATCAGCCCCCCACTGGCCACACGAAGGGAAAGCCAGGCCCCAGCAACCAGAGGCTGAGCCCGGAGAGCACTGGGCCAGGAGCCAGCGGGCCTGGGTTCCTCTGCCCGGCTGCCGAGGCCATGAGCAGCGGTGGACACTCGTCACAGTGTCACAGGACTGTCACAGGAGGGGAGGTCTCTGACGACTGTGACATCCGGATCTGTTTTCTCTTATGCACCCTGAGCGAGTGTGTATGCGTGTGCACTGAAGCGTATGTGGAGGACTGTGCTCGTGAGCGTGTGGGTGCACGTCAGTATGGGCGACAGTGTCACAGCACTGTCACTGGATTTGGGAGGCTGCAAGGAGAGGCGCTCGGCAGGCTGCAGGTCCCGCAATGCCGGGTCTGCCTTCCCCAGGTGTCCTGTGAAGTGGGCCTCTCTCTGCACGGCGTGGGCTCCCAGCGCCTTCCCGCTCTGACATCCAGTGACCTGAAGGACACCAGAGGGCTGGCAGGACCGTCTTCCTCGCCACACACACAACCTCATCTCCTGTATCTCTCCCCATGAAAATTATACTCCTTCGTTAGGAGGCTGAGACTAGAGGATCGTAGGTTAGAGGCCAGCCTCAGCAACTTAGACCCTGCTTCAAAAGTAAAAAATGAAAAGGGCTGGGGGTGTAGCCTGGAGGTAGAATGCCCATGAATTCAACCCCCAGTACCAACAAAACAAAACAAAACTCATAGGCACAGAACAGCTGGGAGGGACCTAGGACTTTCTGCTCTGCAGGGTGAGGAGCCCAGAGGGAGAAGGGAGAGGAGAGGGCGCTTCCCTGGGAATTCACTCCCACAAGCATTTCTTCAGGGCAGAAGCATTTCTTTCGGGCATCGTGGTTCTTGCCTCTGGTTCCATGTGGGGCATCCCTCCTGCAGCACACCCCTCCCCCAACTCACACTCCCAAACACACGCACCACACACACACTGATGGGCACACGTACACTCACACAAACACAGTCCAACACAAATACACACATGAGTGCACACACAAACTCACACAGAGGTAAACACACGCGCGGTGTGTAAGAGAAAAACGTGTCTGGTTTTCACCGGCCGTGGGAGATGGGCGGGCGGCAGGGAGCTTGTGTTTATCTTGGACCCGGAGAGGTAGCAGCGAGTCCTCCAGCATTCCAAACCCGCGTGCGGGGAAGACAGGGTGAAGGATTAATTTCCTATCCTGCGCCGGGGCAGTGGGGAACGAAGCCGGAGGGCAAGTTGCAGCGCAGTGCTTGTGCGCGCCTGCGAGCTGGGTGGCTGCGCCCAGCGGGGCGGGCAGTAGGAGCCAGCGCCACCGGAGGTCTGTGTTGATGGTTCCCACGTTGGGAAATTGTGTTCTTAAGGTTGATTTTGTAAGCTCAAGTTCCTCTTCCTTCTACATCCTGTGGTGTGCCAGAGAGAGAGAACCGCTTGTGCACCACGGAGCCAGCCTCAACAGGGCTGTTCGTCAAAACCAGCTGAGGACCCAGGCAGGACCAAGAGCCACATGTCAGCGTTGCCTGCCGTAGGAGTAGCAATGACACTGGCCCACAGCACATCCCTCTCTGGGCCTTTAGTGCAGCGGCCAAGGGCACGAGCTTCCCCGCCAGACCGCCGGGGCCCACCGCCCCATCCTCTGTCCACCAGTTATGACATCGGGGACCAGCTGCTTCGTGTCTCAGTTTCCGTATGTACAAAGCAGGACGATGACACAAGAGCTGACTGCAGAGGAAGTTGGTGAGACTCTATAGGATAATGCATGGAAAGTTCCAGAAGCATCTGGTTCATGGTGAGCCCCACTGAGCGGTGGCTCTAATTTTGCCATACGCCCGTTCTGTTCTGTGCTGGAGTGTTTGCAGGTGTTCTTTCCATGAGACGTTGCGAGGGGTGCTCGGCAGCTACTCCCATGAAGACTGGGAGCTGCATGACTTGTTGAAGACCATCTTACTAGTTGTGGAGGAGCAGAGACTGGTCTTGGCTGAAGCCGGTGAGCAATCCCGGGGGAGAGGGCAGAGGGGCAATCCCCCTGTTCCCGCAGGGTCTCGGCTGGGAGCATTCATTACCTGTAGGCCAGGTGGAGGGAGGTCAGTGTGGGCAGCCTGTGAGGCCCGCTCAGCCTCACGTGAGTAGGAGAAGGTGCGAGGGGTGTCCTCCCAGGCAGAAGTGGTGGTAGGGAGCTCCTCGTGGCGGGGGGGTAATCAATGGACAGATTCACGCTCGTTCGAGATGGACAGTCTTTCAGTGCCGTTCCCGCTGTGCAGCGCAGCAGTGTGTGCCGAGGACTCGGGAGAGAGGCCTGCTAACTGAATTTGTGGAGCGGTGTGAGGGTAATGTGCTTATGTAAAACCAGTGGACCAAAAATACAGACTAAGAAAACCCAGAGGCCGCACAATTAGTAATAGGGAGCAAACATGCTATTTTCCCTCATTTTTCTTCTTGACTTTGCCATCAAGGGTTTCCTCTCATTCATCACAAGTAAGAGCTCTGTGACATCAGATGTCTTCGGGGTCTGGCCCGGCAGCCCGGCATGGGCTGGGCGGGAGCAGGGGCCCAGGGGCTCCCGGTTCCAAGCCTGGCTCTTCTGCTGACGTGCTGGGTTTGAGCCCTGGCTGGTGTGGGTGAATTCACAGTCTGTACAGTGAACTTCGCTGCCTCTGCAGGTCTAGCTCTGCCTGGGAGGGCCCGGGAGGAGTCGGAGCCATTCTGCACGGTGGGTGAGGGCCCCGGGGCAGGTTGGCGGGCCATGGAGAGCCCTGTTTCCCCTCCGCCTTTGTCCTGGCCCGCGCTCTGCCTGCCTGTGAGGCCACACGTGTGGCCCTTTGGCAGGCTCTGCTGCCTGTGTGGACTGCGCCTGCGTCCTGCGTGCCCGAGGCCTGGCAGCCCGTCCTGGATTTTCCATGCCCCGTTTGCTTTTCTTCTCTTTGGAAGGCGGATGGTTTGTACGCCTGCCAGTTAGTTCTTACAAGGGGTCTTGGGGACCCTGGCCCACTGAATGAGGAGCCAGAGATCAGAAGGCAGCCCGGCCTGCCTGAACCTTGAAGCCTGGGATTCAGAGCTTCTGGTGAGCCATGGTGTCCCTGCAGTGACTCTCCTGGGGACAGCCCATCTGGGCCTTGTGGGGCACCAGAACTTAATGCGAAGAAGTAGAAGGAACACTGGGTGGGGTACAGGGGGCTGTGGGCAAGCTGTCAGCCCTCTCTGAGCCAGGGTCTCCTTGTATGTGACTCAGAGGTTTAGTTTCCTTCCCTTCCTAGGGCACTGAGATGTTAACAGAATCAAATTAATGTGGAGCAGAGTACTCCATAGATATGCATTGTAGGCCTACTACATACATGACACCGTGCGAAATGATGGTGATTCAAAACAAAACAATCCACCAAGTAACCTACCAACTAACAAACTGACCAACTAACCAATATAACCAATCAACCTACCAACAAACTGACCAACCAACCAACTTAACAACTAACAAACTGACCAACCAACCAACCTAACAACTAACCATTATAACCAACAAATTACCTACTAAGTAATCAACATAACTGACTAACCTACCAACTAACAAATTGACCAGCCAACCCAAGAACTAACCAATACAACCAACCACCTACTAACCAATAATAACCAACCAACTTACTAACTAACTGACCAACCGATCAGCCAGCCAACCTAACAACTAACCAGTATTATCAACCAACCAGACAACTAATCAACCAACCAACCAACCTACCAACTAATCAACATAATAACTACCTAGCTTACCTACTAACAAGCCGACCAACTGGTCAAGTGATTTACCAATGATTCAACCAACAGATCAATGAACATATCAGCTAACCCACCAACTAACGAACCAACCAACAACTAACCCATTGCCAACCACAAGTAACCAGTCTACCTGTCAGCTAACCAACCAACCAACCAACCAACCAACCAACCAACCAACCTACTTACCTGTCTACCAATTGACCAACTAACTGACCACCAGATAACCACAGTGGCGCTTACCATCTTGTGTGTGGTGGGGAAGAACCCTACAAGCTAGCGAAGATGCCCCTGGGGAGAGCCGCCATGGAGAGGGCCTGCTGCCGCGGAAGCCTTGTATGGGCCACCTGGCCGAGTCCTGCGTGCTCTGGGGTGGAGCCTGGCTGGGCTTTGTGGAGGACAGAGGAGCAACCGACGTGTCCTGACGCCAGGGGTTTCCCAGGCCACACAGCTGCCGGGCTCCTCTCCTCCATACCCCAGGCTCTGCTCCCAGACTCATTCCCAGGACCTCCTGGCCTCGGCCGCAGCCTCCATGTTTCTGTGTCTTTCCTGGACACAGCATGTCCCAAGCACCTCTTTTCTGAAGAGCAGACGTGATGGTGTCATTTTCTTGCTTGACCCTGGCACACAGGTTCTTAGCCCGCAGAAGCAGACCCTGACATGGGCACAGGTCCCACACACTGCCTTTCCTTACTGGGAAGGACTGTTCTTTCTAGAGACAGGGTCTTGCTATGCTGCCCAGGCTGGCCTCCAACTCCTGGGCTCAAGCGATCCTCCTGCTTCAGCCTTCTGGATAGCTGGGATGGCAGGCGTGCACCACCATGCCCGGCCTTCACTGGGAAGAATTATTATTTCTACAGTAAAACAAGAGCAGGCAAGAAGGGAGTTGTGTGCTCTTCCTTGGGGCTGGCAGTCCCCTCTGGGCTGACCCCAGGTCCCAGGGGTGTACTCTCCTCTGTGGGTGAGGGGACCCTGGTGGTTGAGCTTGGGATGGACATGCTGCTGCTCCTGCCCAGAGATCCTTCCCCTGCTCCACCCGCAACCCCTGGCTCTGACTTCCCCAGGCCCCTAATAGCAGCTGGACCACTCACCTACACTGAAGGACAGACTGACCATCCTCTGCGGGGACTGCCTTTCTCCCCCCATGCCATTGCTGGCTCATTCTCCTCTCCTGGCCTCCAGCCCATGGCTCCTGGAGGCTGGGACCACAATTCACCCTCTGGGAAACCTCACAGCCTGGCCCAGATGCCTGCAGTGGGCCTGGGGGAAGGAAGGAAGGAAGAAAGGAAAGAAGGAAGGAAAGAAGGAAGGAAGGAAGGAAGGAAGGAAGGAGGGAAGGAAGGAAGGAAAGAAGAAGCGGTCCAGTGGCTCCTCCTCACTGCGGCTCCCAACTCCAGTGAGGTGCCACCCACGGGCCTGGCAGAGGGGCCTGGGTGCGTCTGCAAGAAAACAAGAGTCTCATTGCAAGTGCCCCAGCCTGTTGGTCCTCTCCCCAGAGGCAGATGAGGAGGGGAAGTGAGGGTTGAAATCTCATCTCTCCCCTTAACTGCCGTGCTGCTTCAGGACAGCTATTCCTACTATTTTGGCATCCATGTCTGCAATGTGGGAATAATTTCAGCCACTCATAAAGGGAGGGATCATGTACAAATAAATCCGCACATACCCAGTGTGCCCAGGAAATCGCAACTGTGTGCTGGGGGCCCTGCAGTCGAAGTTGGGTGGCAGGAGGGTCTGGGAGATGGGTTTTGGGACAACTCTATTACGGCTCATTGGAGGACATATTTCTAAGTGGGGACCAGAGGGACTTTTTGATGTCTCCGCATCCCCAAAGTATCAGATTTTAGTGAACTTCAGAAAATTTGTAAAAATTGTTTGTCCTGTTGGTGTCTTAAACTTCTTATCCGCCACCCCCACCCCCACCGCAAAGAAACACGTCATCCAAGAAAAAAGGCAGGGCAGGTGGTCAGATGGAAACTCTTCCCGAAGCGCAGGGTCTTATAGCTCTCCCCTCCCACGAGAAGTTCCAGAAGGTGCTGCACATTTTCAAGTTGATCCGAGTTTTAAAACCGTCTCACACAATGAGAGTATGGAAAGACGGGCTTGGGGAATCAAGGGAGAGATTTGGGGGCAGAAGTCCTTAGGAAGAGTCATACCCAGCTCCATGGGGAGACCCCCACCTCGAGTCTAGTGAGAGGAACTTCATGTTTGTCCCTTGCAGAACAAACACGTGGGATCTGCTGTCCAGCTCCTGTCTGGGGGAAGTAAACTTTGTCATCTTGAACGAGCCAAAGCTGCGCTGGCTGTGATGACCTGGGCCCGCACTCTGTCCCAGAGACACAAGCCAAGGACACACGTGTGTTGTGGTCCCAAGGGTCCAGCGCCGACCCCGCACAGTGAGGGTGCAGCCCGAGTGGCCAGGTTTTGCTCCAGAGAAGCTAGTGCGTCCTGGTTCCTGGGGCCGTGGAAGGGGAAGTGACTAGCTGGAAGAAGGGTGCATTGACCCGCTCGAGGAGAATTTCAGGGAGTGGTTTTCTGCAAGGAGGAAGTAGCCAGAATTGGCTTTGCACCCATTCCATGCTGAGCGTGTGTGACTCCAGCTCACACCTGTGTGAAGCAGGGAAGGACATTCCTAGGTTGTGCCCAGGTGAGACTGGTGGTCAAACCTGGGCCCCTCACCACTCCCCACCTGCAGAATTAACTAACTCATGGCAGTGAGGTACTTGGTTTTTGACCTTGGAGCCACCCCTCGGCGTGAATGGAGCTCTGTTCATCTTTGAGCCACAGGGCTGGGTGCTGAGCCAGTGGGTGCCCAGTGGAGACCTCTCAGCCCTGTTATTACCAAAGCGCTTCCTGAGCATCTCTCAGGAGCCACGCCCTTTCCCAGGCGTTGCCGATAACTGGAGGAGGGGTGGGGAGTCTAAGGAGAAGATTTAATCCCTGTCCCGAAGAGTTTCTATTTAGCAAAATATTTTTGGTGGGCGAGGTATTTGTTCAGAATTTCTTAAGAAAACATTCGTTGCTGTTTGCTGTGGCTTGTCCCACTGAAACTCATGTTGGAATTTGGTTGCCAGTGTCACTGTGTTGGGTGGCGGGACATTTACGAGGGATTAACATCTTGCTATCCAGACTGGATTTGTTTTCTGATAGCAGGTTATCATGAAGCAGCACAGTATCTTTGACCCTTTATCGCTTCCTTTGCACCTGCTTGCTTTTCTAATTCCTGCTCAGCTAAAGCTGTATGAGGCCCGTATCAGAAGCCCAGCAGATGCCAGCACCTAGCTCTCCGACCTCCAGAAGCAGGAGCCCCCCCAAAACCTGTTTTCTTTATAAACCACCCAGCCTCAGGTATGCTGCGATAACAACAGAAAACAAACCAAGACACTTTTATAACTTTGTGGCCGATCTTAGTAAAAGCCCAAAGGTAGATTTTATTTATGGCCATTATACAGATGGGGAAACCGAGGGCAGGGAGGGCGACAGACCTGCTTGGGGCAGTGGCTGAGCTGGGTGCACATGCAGCCAACCGCGTTTTCTGAATTCCCAAGGACCAGCAATGCATATGTGAAGTTTGTGTTTCCTCCTCATTTTAATAGTACATAACCTTCTGAAGGGACTTGTTGTTCATTAATATTGGCTGGATGCCCGAGTGCTATATGGGATTCGTTTAAACTTGGGCTCTGGCAAATTTGATTTTTACTGAAAATTACCCATTTTTTAACATTTAAAATGTTATCGAGCCATGTGGCCATTGCCGTCTTGGGCAGAAAACATCTTGGATGAATTTGCATTTTTAATTCTTGGCATTTTTATTTTGCTTCAGTTCCCAAAGAGCATTTTTCCCCCTTCTCGAAAAAAAAATTAAAGAAAGAAGGCAGCCCGCCACAGGGCAGGAGTGCCAAGCGAACACAGTAATAGCAGTAATGTGTGTTCCCTGGCCACTAATTGCACCAAATCTTACCATGTGCTCCTGAAGCAGTGCCTGCCCGTGCCACTCTCCAAACCCCACTCCTCCTGCAGCCACTTAACGGGGTGAGATAATCGCTCCTTAATGGGCTGGCTCCTCCCCTGCATGGCTGCCGGGGAGGCCAGGCCTCTGCCTGGCAAGTGCTGGGTGGCGGCACCTCGGGGCCTGCATTATTTAACAGCATCACGCACGCGCTTTCTCGCCACCTTTGCATAGTGTCCGGCACCGAGGCCAGCCCAGGGCCCTCTCAGGGTTGGAGGAGTTGGGCCAAAGGGTGTCAGAAGTGGACAACAGGAGGGAGTATTCTAGATGGGGAAACTGAGGCCGAGAGAGGAAGAGGAAAGGGAGCTCTTATTATCCCAGAATGGTTTCTTGAGCACCTACTTTGTGCCAAGCAGTAGGGACGTTAGGCATGGTTCTGCCCTAGCCTTGGGTGAGTGCACAGAATGCTCCAATGCAGGGGCGCTCTGCACAGGAGAGTGGGGGGCCATGGAAGCCCCCACTCCAGGAAGGCAGGCACTTTGAGCTCCATTTCACAGCTGAGGCTCAGCTCTGCCTGGTGTCACTGGTCGGCATGGACGTGGGTCTCAGGTTCACCTTATAGACAAGGTAGCTGTGCACCCCATTCTACAGATGCCCAGTGACCGCTGGGCCCCCTGCTAGACGCTGGGGACACAGAGGAGTTCTGCCTGCAGGGAAGTGACAGTTTGGCGAGGGGCACAGAGACAGCAAACAAACCAACAAGGGGGATGATTTTGGACGCAACCAGTGCACACGGGAAAATACAGCAGGACCCCGTATGAGGGGTGACTGAGATGTGGAAGCGGTCCAGCCAGAGTGGACTTGTACCAAACCTGTGTCCCTGCCCGGGATCCACAACTGCTTGCTGTGCAGTCACGGGCAAGTTCCTCAGTCTCTCTGTGCTCTAGTTTCCACGTCTATATAATAGTATCTACCACCTAGATGGTCCTGCAGATTACAGAGGTCACGCGTCTGACATCTATGATATGGGTAGCGCTCAGCCCAGTGCGGGACAGGAAGGAGCCCTAGGTGCACATGGGCCGGAACGGTCTTTCTGTTTCTGAGAGCCCCTGTACAAATCCCACGTCGCTGCAATCCCTCTCCTCTTCCAGCGACTCTGTGGGGCCATTCAGCCTGTTTCGCGAAGTGAGGAAGCCACATTTGAATTTGTTAAAAAAACAAAAAACAAAAAACAACAAAAGCCACCAAACCAAACAAACACTGCGCGACACAGGACGCTGTTTCCTTCAGCCGGCGCCTCCCGCAATATGGTGCAGCGGGCCGGGAACGCTCGGCCACAGATGGCGTGCTTGCTACCAGCCCTGTTTTCTAAATACCCGGCTCCTCAGTGTAAATGATAATGCTCAGACACATGGTGCCGCCTGGCTCCGCCGGCTCCGCAGCCACGCGATTCTTGGCCTGGCGCCCCGGGTCCGTGCGCTCCCTCCAGATGGCGGGATGCGGATGCGGCGCCCGGGGTGGTCCCCGGCTCGTGGGGACCCGCGTTCGGCCCTGGGCGGTCGGGATGCGCGTGTGCACCTGCTCCGACAGGTGAGCCAACCTGGAAATGACGTCACACCCAGACTTGAGCCTCCCTTTTCTGGCCAAGGTCTTGGGGCTTCTAGTCCCTCCTGGAAAAGTGTGTGTTCTAGCCGGGCTTGGTGGCGCACGCTTGTTATCCCAGTACTTGGGAGGCTGAGACAGGAGGATCACAGGTTCGAGGACAGCCTCAGCGAAATAGTGAGACTTTCATCAACCTAGTGAGACCCTGTTTCAAAATAAAAATAAAATAGGGCTGGGGGTGTAGCTCAGGGGTAGAATGCCCCTGGGTTCAATCCCTAGACACACACACACACACACACACACACACACACGTATGTGTGTGTGTTCCTAGGAAGAGTTCCCTGGCAGCCCCTCGAGGGCAGTAAGGGCCCAGGGAGGTGGGGGTCAGCCTCACCGATGTGGCCTCTGCCCCCATGACCTGCACCTTGAGTGCTGTCTCCACCAAGTATTGGCGACTTCCCGCCACTGACTCCAAAGCCCAGCTCTTCTGTAAAATGGGAGACAGGTACTGCAAGCAGGGCGGGGGCCGTCTGTCCTGGGAGGCAGGGAATTTAAAAACCTAGACCCAGCTGGGCGCGGTGGTGCACGCTTGTAATCTTAGTACTTGGGAGGCTGAGACAGGAGGATAGCAAGTTCGTGGCCAGCCTCAGCTACTTAGTGAGGCCCTCTGCAACTTAGTGAGACCTTGTTTCAAAATAAAGAATAAAAAGTAGGGCTGGGGATGGAGCTCGGAGGTAGAATGCCCCTGGGTTCCATCCCCAGTACCACAAACACGCACACACGCGCACACACACACACACACACACACACACGCACACACACACACACACACAACCAAAAAACCAAAACACCAAAAAAACCAAACTAGACCCAGCTCCCAGCCGCTGGCTTTGATTATCACCACGTACCCTCAGCTGGAAATAGTGTCAGTGCGGGACACTCCGCCCAAGACACTCTTCCTGTCGCTCTAACTTTTTCAACAGTTGCTGCACTAACAGTGAGTTTAGATACTATCTCTTTCACCTTTAAGTTCACATGAATTTTTAGGTTAGCCTTCAATATATGTTGTATTCTGTTTGGAAGTTGTCTAGTCTGTTCCTAACATCCATGGACTCGATTCCATGCATTCATTTGGAGAGTCCGTTCCTAACAGCCTGGGATGGTTGGAGTGTACTTTGGGCAGTCTGCGGTACTGAACATTTTTGTATCTTTTTTGGGGGGGTACTGGGAATTAAACCTCCAGGGGCATTCTTCCTCTAAACTACACCCCAGCCCTTTCTGTTTTTTATTTTGAAACAGGGTCTCACTAAGTTGCTAAGGGTCTCATTAAGTTGGTGAGACCAGCATTGAGTCTGTGATCCTCCTGTCGCAGCCTCCCAAGTACTGGGATTCCAAGTGTGCGCCGCCATGCCGGCCTGCATTCCTGCATCTTAACAGTAGATTTGGAAACATAACAACAACAGTGGAGTGATTGGAAAGACAAAGAGCAGAGATTGAGTTACATGGGTTAACTGAGAGAGCGGAGGACCGACACCCCAGCTCACTGGTGGCACCTGGCACGTGGCTGGTGGTTTACCTGTGAGCTGCCTTCCATCTGGGAACACGGGCCCTTCCGCTGTAGAAACGGGCACACTTAAAAGCTGGTGGGTCAAGTCTCAGCTTCCCACCTGTTGGCATAATTCTGTGAGGGCTAGTTTCCTTTTTTGAAGAATGGACATCATAAAATCTATGCCAGTGGGGCCGGGCGTGGTGGCGCCAGTGATCCCAGTACTGGGGAAGCTGAGACAGGGGTCACAGGTTCAAAGACAGCCTCAGCCACTTAGCAAGAACCTCAGCAACTTAGTGAGACCTTGTTTCAAAATAAAAAAACTTAAAGGGCTGGGGATAGCTCAGAGGTAGAATGCCCCTGGGTTCTCTCCCTAGTACTGGAAAAAAGAAAAGAGAAAAAAAAAAAAGAAAAAAGAATCTCTTCCAGTGGGATCCAGTGAGTCCTTCTCTGGGCTGTGGGTGTCCCCTGCCTGAGGCCTGATCCAGTGCCATGCAGCTGTTGACTCTGGGCCCCACCCCCCATTCCTGGCTTCTGTCCTTCCAGAAGCAGCGCCCGGTTTTGGCTCCAGAAGGTGGCTCTTCTGAAGGGCGTGGAGTTCCACCCCTCTTGGCAATCTGACATTAAAAACGATCTTGATCAACATAAGCACTTGGAGCTTTGGTGAAAAGATGTCACGGGGCGCTCGTGTGTGGGGACATGGAGGAGCTCCTGAAGTGGACGGGAAGTTCTGAGACCAGGCTGAGCAAGAGGCAGAGACCCAGAGAACCAGAAGAGATGCGTGCCGGAAGCAGGAAGTACAGGTGCAGTCTTGCAAAGAAAGTCCCTGCTCAGAGGCCACGGGCAACGCCCTGGAAGTCCCTCTGTCCCCACAGGCGATGGCTCAGGATCCAAATCCTGCAGGGCAGGCAGTGATTGGCTGGGTTTAGGTCACATGGTCCACCCCAGTTAGACTCCTAGGCTTCCCAAACAGGCTTGTGCTGGAATCCTCTCAGAGACCACACACCAGGAGAAAGCCAATTCCCTAAAAACTCTGCTCTGCTCTCGGGGAGCGCCGAGACTATGAGACTACGTGTGCACTCAACTGGCCCTTGCTCTTTCCTCTTTCCATGTTGCAGCAGGGGCCACAGTCAGATACCCTCTTGGTCCTACCAGCTGGATTTGAAAATTTGACTTCTAGGCTCCTTTCTTCCTCCCTCTCTCCCTCCTTCCCTCCCTTGTACTGGGGATTGAACCCAGGGACATTCTACCTTTGAGCTACACCCCCGGCCCTATTTTATTTATTTATTTTGGAACAGGGTCTCACTAAGTTGCTGAGGGCCTCGCTAAGCTGCTGAGGCTGACCTTGAACCTGTGATGGATCCCCCTGTCTCAGCCTTCCAAGTACTGGGATTACAGGCATATGCCACCATGCCTGGCTTTTAGGCCTGTTTCTGAGATGGAAAATGTTTCTGTCTGAATAGCAGAGAGCCTGACATTTTGCTGCTTATAGTCTGCTGGGGGAGAGGGCAGGAGGGAGGTGAGGAAAGAAAGGTTGGATTTAATAAGCTTCTGGTATGTACAAGGTCAGTACGGTGCGCTGCACATTTATCTCTTTTAAATTGTAACCAGAGTCCTTGGAGGTGCGTACCATGACTCTATTTTTCAGAGGGAGTACAGAGGTTCACAGGACTCCAGTGGAATTACTCATGGTTTCGATACGAAAAACCATGAGTAATTCCACTAGAAATTGGCTCTAGTTGAATTAAGTCAAAGTCTTAATTGGAAGGAAATGGAGCAGGGGTTGATAGAATTGAAGGGGGAAGCAAATGAATCAGATTTGGAAAAGACAGGAACCAGGACTTCTCTGGGGATCCACGTAGAAGCCAAGGGTACTTTCCAGGGAAAATTCGTCCTGGGATTTTCCTAATCCCGTGTCACTGTGGTCAAGATTTAACTTGGGGGGAGGGAGAATGACTTTCGTGGGCATCTCACCCGGGGGGTCTCACGTGGCCTGGCCTTGGAAGGACCCCACCCTTGATTTGATGGTCTGCGCTGCCCTGTGGACATCCTTAGTGATTTTGCACAAGGGGACCCACATTTTCATTTCGTTCTGGGCACCACACATGACATGCCAGGCCTGCTTTGGTGAGGTGAGTGCGAGGCTCTGATTGACAGCCCTGCCATGGTTGTGCACCAGGGAGTTTTCTAATCGATACTGGGGGAAGCCGTCATATGGAGGGAGATGAATGCCAGGCATAAGCCATGGCTCTTCTCCACAGTCCTTACCTTGCTAGCCCAAGATCCTCACACACCCCTTTCCCCACATATAGTGTTGCCTTCAATCCCTTCCACCCACATTTTTTTTTTTGTGGTACCGGGGATTGAACCCAGGGGTGTTCTACCTCCGCGCTACGCCCCCGGCCCTATGTTTTTATACTTTATTTTGAAACCGGGTCTCACAAAGTTGCAGAGGGCCTCACTAGGTAGAGAGAGAGAGAGAGAGAGAGAGAGAGAGAGAGAGAGAGACAGGGAGAGAGAGAGAGAGAGAGAGAGAGAGAGAGAGAGCGCTGAGGCTGGCCGCGATCCCGGATCCTCCGGTCTCCGCCTCCCAAAGTACTGGGATTACAAGCGTGGCCGCCACGCCCGGCCTCCTTCCACCCACATTTTACTGGCCAGAAGTAGTCACGGGGCCTTGATCTAATTGCAAAGGAGGCCAGACAATGAGATGCTCACGATACAGAAATGTGATTAAAGAGCGTTTAGCCAGGCTTGGCCACCGCCCACCTGCCCATCGCCATGAGCCTCCGAAATCCCATGCAAAAATCAATCAATCATTCCTTCCTTCTTCCTTTTTTTATTTTTATTTTTTGGTGCCAGGTATGGAGCCCAGGAGCATTCTACCTCCAAGCTACATCCTCATGCCCTTCTATTTTTTTTTTTTTTACCTTTAATCAGGGTCTCGCTAAGTTGCTTAGGGCCTTGCTCAGTTGCTGAGGCTAGCCTCAAACCTGTGATCCTCCTGTCTCAGCCTTCTAAGTGCTGGGATTACAGGTATGCGCCACCATGCCTGGCTTTCAAATGAGGATTATTATTGACACAGCTCCCCACATATGCGGTAAAAATAAATTAAAAATAGCTGTTGGAATTGAAAACAAAACCTCTCAGTAGATGCGTCCGATGTAGCTGAGTTAAGAAGAAATGAATTAGAAGACTGAAGAGAATGAGTGTTCTAGACTCTAGCATGTAGATTTAGAGATACAAATTATTAGAGGTATGGAAAACATAAAATAATTTAAGACAATTTAGAGTCATAATGAAGGGTTTCAGCATATGATAAATAGGATGGAAACATGGGTAAAGGGCAAATGTAAGAGAAAGAGCAATTATGAGGGAAATGAGGAGACTTGGAATATAGAATGAAAAGCTTCAACATACATCTAACAGGATGCAAATTACTAGGATAGAAAATATGAAAGAGAGCCGGGTGTGGTGGCGCACGCTTGTAATCCCAGTACTTTGGGAGGCGGAGACCAGAGGATCCGGGTTCGCGGCCAGCCTCAGCTCGCGTGCGCGTGTGCACACTCTCTCTCTCTCTCTCCCTGTCTCTCTCTCTCTCTCTCCTTAGTGAGGCCGTCCGCAACTTCGTGAGACCTGGTCTCAAAATAAAGTATAAAAAATAGGGCCGGGGGCGTAGCGCGGAGGTAGAACGCCCCTGGGTTCAATCCCCGGTACCGCAAAAAAAAAAAAAAAGAATAAACAATATTAAAATGTAAGGGCAAACACTAGGCTGATAGAATACATAACTTATTAATCAGTAATGGAAAATAAGTGAATGTAGAAAGCTTGATCAATCCAAGAAAAGGAATAAAAAGAGAAAAACAAAAGAGGAAAACAGAAAGCATAAAGATAAAAAACCCCTGTAATCTTATACAATAAAGGTAAATAGGTTAAACTCACAATTAAAAGGAACTTCAGGTTACATTAAAAATTTATGAGCACATGATGACATTTGAAAGTTAAAGTGCAGAGTGAAGATACACTAGGCATTTACTAACCAAAAGGAAATTAGTGTAGTGTTCTTAATAATGTACAAAATAGAATTTAATATAAATAGGATTAAAAGTAATATGAAAATTGTAGGGGAAGGAAGGAATGGTTGATTGATTTTGCTCTCATGTATTTATTTCATATTGATATGAAGAATAATCCACCAAGATGATGTAACAACCATCGGTTTATGTATACATGACTATACAGCCTCAAAATATAAGAAGCAACAACTGTAAAAGAAAAGGTAGGATATGATTGGTTTAATCTGCAACAGTGATATGTTTTAATACTCATCGCCCAGAAATGGATTGATCAAGAAGACAAAAATAAATAAGAATATAGAAAACAAGTCTGATCTGGCAGAAAATATATAGAAACGTGCTCTTCATAGAACATACATTATTTTCAAGCATGCATTGATTATTTAGAGAAAGTGCTAATGTATTGGACCATGAAGGAACTCACAGTACATTCCAAATAACAGCTATTATGCAAACCACATCTTCTGACCAAAATGAATTAAATTGATGCATCAACAATAAAAAAGTAGTGGTTCCCCAGGTATTTGGAAATATAAAGTAAAACTTTTAAGTAATCCATGGGTTAATGAGAAAATTATAAGGGAAAATGATAACTATATAAAACTGAATTACAGTGGAGTCATTACATAGAAAAACTTGGAGATGCAGGTAAGTGTGTGTGTGTGTGTGTGTGTGTGTGTGTGTGTGTGTGTGTTACTGGGGATAGAACCTGGGGCCTTGCATGTGCTAGGCAAGTGCTCTACCGTTGAGCTACATCCCCAGCTCTTTTTATCTTATTTTGAGACAGGGTCTCGCTAAGTTGCCCAGGCTGGTCTTGAACTTGTAGTCCTCCTGCCTCAGCCTCCCAAGTAGCTTGGATTCGAGGCATGTGCCACCACTCTGGAACAATACAGGTAAATTTTTAATTAGAGGAAGAGGAATAGATTCATGAGCATTTATTAGAAATCATGAAAATCTGAAACCAAAATGATCAAGATGCCAGCCAATTCAGTTTCTGGTAAGGGCTGTCTTCCTGCTTGTCGATGGTCACCTTCTCCCTATACCCACATTGGGCGTGTGTGTGTGCAAGAGAAAGAGTTCTAGGGTCTCTTCTCTTCTCATAAAGACATCAGACCTCATGGGTCACCCTTATAACCTCATTTAACCTTTATCACCTCCTCCTAGGCCCTATCTCCAAACACAGCCACAATGGGGCTAGGGATCAAAAATATGAAATCTGGGGGGACACATTTAGTCTTTAATGAATATATAATTTTTATTTGTCCCATTACTGGATTTTTTTCCCCCTGCAGGTGGTGACGTCAAGTTTCTTCACTGCAACGTTTTTCTTTCTCCTTTTGTAATTAATAAATATTTTGTGGGAGATGTTTGGAACCTACATAAATATTGTGCTTCCCATAATATATTTATTATAAGTTTTATCAATTATTGATGTTTCTTGGCTGAATTATTACTATGATGGCTGCCAAGTAGTGATTTTTTAATTCCATCATTCATTGTACATTTATTAGTTGGCATGCTACTTTAAGGGAAAACTTTCCTTTATCCTCATGTATTTATTTTTATTTACATCAGGATAGATTCACCAAATATATTTTATTCAATGGATATAATCTGTTAGTAGCTGTGTTTTTATTTGTTCTCAAATTGTCCCTTATTTGGCTTTTCTGTGAAGGATTTGGGTTAGATCTTGCAGCACAAACATGTAGAACACTAGACAAAACATATGAAAATATTTCCAGACATATGACAACAGGAAAAGCAGGGCTGTGATCACTAGAGGAAGTGAGAGGAATGATCTGAGCACTCCAATTACCCCAGTTTTTTTTTTTTTTCTGGAAGAATTTTATGGCCATGATGCAGGGAAAGGGAACTCAAGTCAGAAAAGCAGATTTTGTGAGCTAAGGCAACAGAATCCAGAGTTCAAGGTGGACTGAAGTGGTTAGAACTCGTGGAACAGAGTCCTGGAGACAAGGCAGCTGCACAGAGAAATTTCTCTAGAAACCTTCAGAGGGTCCCATGAGGATGTGATTGAATACTGACTTGTACAAGGATAGGGGAGACTCTATGAGGCTGGGCCAAGAACACTATGGAAACAAAACAAAAACAAAAACACTTCCTGTAAAGTGCTAAGCCCCCAAACATTCACAACCCACACAGAGTTATATATTATTGAAGTTCCAACTAACCAAAGCAGAGGGGTCTTGTTCAACACCGGGAACATTCAGTGGAGACACCAGAAAGGGCATAGCGTAAGAGTGGGGCTACATCACCCATGGGGTAAAATCAACCCTAGATTTACTCTGGGAAGCCTCAAAAAGATGGTGCTAAACTGTGAGTACATTAAATGCCTGCCCAAACAGAACGCAATACTTTTTGAAGTGAGAAAGCAAAATCTAGCCACAAAACGATGAAACACAATGTCTAGCATACAGTAAAAAATTACTAGACATGTGAAAAAACGTGGCCAATAACCAGGAGGAGAAAAATCAATCAATAGAGTCAGATTAAAAAGTGACAGAGGTAATGAGATTAGCAGGCAAGAACTATATAAGAGTGCCTATAAATATGTTCAAGGCATTAAAAATAAAAAATGAAAAGAGAAATGGAAAATATAAAAAAGAAACAAATGGCTAGCCTAGAGCTGAAAAGTATAATCTATGAGTTAAAGAAAATCACCAGATCTGCTTAACAGTTTATCAGAAAGGGCAGAAGAAAAGATGAATAAACTTGAGGACAGAATCACAAAAACTGCATGAAAGGAAGAACAGAAAGAAAAAAGTCTAAAAAATAAGCAGCCATAGTTACGCTTGACATGATAGTATACAGCCTGGAATATGTATAATTAATATTTCAGAGAGGACAGAGACAATCAGGCAGAATTAAAAATAACAACAACAACATAGAGGAATTAGCCAAAATTTCCCCAAATTTGGTGAAAAATATAAAATCACATACTATGAGTTTCAGTGAACCTCAAGGAAGATTAATAAAATGAAAGCCACATCAAGGTACGGTATAATTAAATTAAATCAAAGCACGGTATAATATCTTAAAACCAGTGACAAAGAGAAGAATCCCAAAAGCTTTCAAAGGAAGAAGACATATTACATACAGGACTTCTGACTTCTCTTGGAAACAGTACAAGCCAGGTGATACTATAATGACATCTTTAAAATGTAGAAAGGGAAAAGAAAACCCAACCTCGGCCACCTAGATTTTATATCCAACAAGAAGTCCTTCAAAAAATGAAAGTGAAACAAAAACATTCTCAGATAGACAAAAGCCAAGAAAATTTGTCACCAGCAGACCTGTGCTAACTACAATAAATGTCAAAAGAAAATTTTCAGGCTAATGGAAAATCATTCTAATGTGGAAACTCAAGTTTGCAGAACAGAAGAAGGGTACCAGAGATGGGAAATATGTAGATATGTAGAAAGATATTTGTTCCCATTTAAATGTTTCTGGAAAAGATAATTGACTATTTAAATAAAAATAACAATATGTGAAGGGATTTATAACATGTACAAATAAAATGTCTGGAAAAATAGCACAAATGATGGAGGAAAGAAAGCCTAGTGTTGTAAGGTTCTAACATGACATGTAAAGATATATGATATTTGAAGTTTAAAGAATCACATTGTAAATTCTAGAGAAACCAATAAAAAATAAATTGAAGATGTATAGCTAGTAAGCCTGTTGAGTTGATGAAATTGAATACAGGTTGAGTAGCCCTTATCTGAAATGCCTGGGATTAGAAGTGTTTGGATTTCAGATTTCTTTGGATTTTTGAATATTTGCATGTATATATATATAAAATGAGATATCTTGAGGATGGACCCAAGTCTAAACACAGAATACATTTATGTTTCCTAAATGCTTTATACACATAGCCTGAAGGTAATTTTATACAATATCTAAAACAATTTTGCGCACAAAACTGTTTCATGGTGTGAAATTTTCCACTTGTGGCAACATGTCAGTGGTCAAAAAGTTTCAGAGTTTGGAGAATTTGGGATTTTTAATTTTTTTTTGTGTTAGGGATGTTCAACTTGTCCTAAAAACACTCAACCTAAAAGAAGGCATGAAAGAGAGGGGAGGAACAAAGAGGAGATTGAATGAATATAAAAGAAATAGCAGTAGAGTGGATTTAAATTCAAATACACCATTTATTATGTCAATTCTAAATAGACTAAACAACTCAATTAATAGGCAGCCATCTTAGTGTATCCAACTATAGGCTGCATACAGAATCAAATATAAAGAGACATCCTAAAAGTTAAAGATGTAAAAAGAGTGATAGTGCAAAGACCAATAACAAGGGAGCTGGGTGGGCATGTGGCTATCAGAGAGAGCCGACTTCAAGTACATTGTGTTACCAAAGATAAGGGCGACATTTGCAAGTTACAGATTGCCAATTAACCAAGAAGAGGTGACAGTGCTAAATGGATATGGACCTAATAACAGAACTTCCAACTACATGAATTAAAAACAAACAAACATACAAACAGCGACCACAATGAAATGAAATGAGAAAACCATGATAAAATAAATTTGGAAAATCTGCTACTATTTGAAAATTCAGTAATATACTTTAAGAAATATTTCAAAATAATCCATGAGTCAAAGAAGAATAATGACGGAAATTAGACACTATTTTGAATAGAAATAAGATAAAAATGAACAAAAATTGTGATTTTTTAAAAGAGGGGAACATTTTTAAATGCTAGTATTGGAAAAGAGGAAAGGTTTAAAATAAATGATCTTAAGAAACTAGGAGAAGAAAAGAAATTAAAACCCAAAATAAGTAGAAAGAAGGAAATAAAAAAGATAAGAGCAGCAGTCAATGAAATAAGAAATGTAAAATCAATGGAGAAAGAAATCAGTGAAACCCCAAATTTGTTCTTCAAAAAGTTTGATGAATCAATATCTCTGAATTGACTGATTAAAAAAAAGGACATCAATGATTGCTTACTGATAGGTATAAAATAAAGAATATTACAACAGAGTTTGTAAACATTAAGAGGATACTAAGGAACTATCATGATCATTTTTGAGACAATAATTTAAACAACTTAGGTGAAATGGACAAATACCTTGAAAGATACAGTTTACTAGAATAGACACAAGGAACAGTTGAAAAGATCAATAATCCTATAACTTTATGCTGAAATGTTTCAACTGGCAAATTCCATCAAACATCTAAGGAAGAAAAAACAATACCAATATTATGTAAGCTTTTTCAGGAAACAGAAGAAAAAGAAATACTTCTCAGATAATGTTGTGATGTCATGATACAAAGCAACACAAAGAAAATACAAGAAAAGAACAAATTAATTTACTTTACTTCATGAGTGCTGAGGGAAAAATCCTTAACAACATATTGTCAAATCAAATCCAGAAATATTAACAGGATACTGCTACTATGTAGGGTTATTTTAACATCCAAAAAACAAACAAGCAATTCACAATATTTCTAGCAAAAAAGGGAAAATATATGATTATTTCAAAAGATGCATAAAAATCATTTGAGAATATTCAACATTCATAGACCATAAAAACTCTCAGAAAACTAGGAATAGAAGGAAGTTTTCTCAACATAATACAAAGCACCTATGAAAAACATAACAATACCATGCTTCATAGTAAAAGAGTAAATGTTTTTCCCTTAAGATTAGTGATAGTCAAGGATGACCCCCTCACCACTTCTTTTACTGGATAGAGGTCCTAGCCAATATAATAAAGCAAGAAAAAGAAACAAATGGCACAAAGATTGGAAAGGAAGAAGTAAAACCATCTTAATTTGTAGATGACATGATTATGTGCACAGAAAATCCTAAGGAATCTTTGAAAATGCTGCAAGGTGAATGATTTTGCAAAATTCTTGATACAAAGTCAACATACAAAATCTACTGTATTTTTGTACACAGTCATCCCTCAGTGTCTATGGAGCATTGATTCCAGGATCCCCCACAGATACTAAAATTTGTAGATGCTCAAGTCCATGATATAAAATGGTGTATTATTTGCAAATCACCTATGCACACCATCCTGTATACTTTAAGTCATTTTTGGATTACTTATAACACCAATGCAATATAAATGCATTGTGAATCATTGTTTTAATGTAGCATTTAGGGAATAATGACAAGAAAAAATGTCTGTACATGTTCAGTACAGATGCAATTATTTTTTCTCTGAAAATTTCGATCCACAGTTGTTTGAATCCATGGATGAGAAGGGCCAACCAAACTAGTGAGAATAATTGGCAACATAAAATATTTAGGAAGAAATTAAGATGACACTGAAAACTGCAAGACACTTCTGAAGGAAATTAAAGAATACCTAAGTACATGGAGAGATATACTAAATAGATGAGGAGACGAATCACAAGACTAAAAGTTGTTACAATATCTGAAGAATTTTTTCCTCCTCTGTCAGCACTAACACCAATGTGTGAGGTTTTCCACAATCAATTAACCAAGTCTCCAACAGGTGGATATCTAGCATTCAATGTTTTGTCACCAACTTCTGAAGTTATCACAGACCCCTGGGGTTAAAGGTCTAGTTCTCAAAGACTACTTCAGATGCCAGAGGCAAATGATGCCCAGTTACACACATTTCTTCCCAGCAAGAGTACAAATTTGGCATTCCCATGAGCCACCCCCCCCATCTTTGATAATTTGTTAGAATGTTCACAGATCTCAGGAAAATTCTCAACTTATTTTTTCTGGTTAATTATAAAGGATACAACTCAGGAACCTCCAGGAGGAAGATACACAAAAGTAGATTCCCTGTCCTCCTGGGGCTCTCCCTCCATGCCTTGATGTGCTCACCAACCTGAAACTCTTAGTCTCCTTGTTCCAGAGATTTCCTAGAGCTCAATCTATAGTTCCCCATTCTTCTCCCAGGAGTGGGTGGGAGGGGCTCAAAGTTCCAATCCTCTAATCACTTGTCTCTGGTGCCAACCCCTTCCTAAAGGTGTGGAGAGGCTCCACCCTAAATCACCTCATTAGCATAAACTCTGATGCCTGGGAAAGGGGCTTGATGAGAATAACAAAAGACATGCCCATTATTTAGAAAATTCCAAGGGATTTAGGGACTCTGTGCCAGGACCCAGAGACAAAGACCAAGTATATTTCTTATTCTACCATAACATCACTTCTACCCAAATTAATTTATAGATTTTATGCAACTCCAATCAATATGTCAGTAGGTTTTGGAGAGACACTGATAAACCAACTGTGAAATTTATATGGGGAGGCAAGGGATCTAGAGTAACTAAAATAACTTTTAAAAAGGAGGGCCTAGCCGGGCGTGGTGGCGCACGCTTGTAATCCCTGTACTTTGGGAGGCGGAGACTGGAGAATCCGGGTTCACGGCCAGCCTCAGCTCTCTCACTCTCTCTCTCCCTGTCTCTCTCTCTCTCTCTCTTTCTCTCCTTAGTGAGGCCCTCCGCAACTTCGTGAGACATGTTTTCAAAATAAAGTATAAAAAATAGGGCCAGGGGCGTAGCGCGGAGGTAGAATGCCCCTGCGTTCAATCCCCGGTACCACAAAAAAAAAAAAAAAAAGGATGGCCTATTTGGAAGACTTACACTACCTAATTTCTACCATTACAATACAATAAAACTATAATATTCAAGCCAGTGTAAAAATAGATATGAAGAGATTAAAGATGGCGGCATAGAGGTAGACAGCGTGTTTCAATTGATCTGAGACTTGGAACTGAACCACCAGGTCTGCTTCTTGACAAGGGAAGAAAAGCAGTGAAAAACTCAACAAAACATTGACAGTTGAAACGTGGTGGAATCAGAGCCAGAAGAGACAGCAGAGGACTCTAAAAAGCTCCATGTGTCTCACCTGGTGAGCGGAGAGCGATAGTGGCGGTGCCATCTTGGCCAGGCCACACCAGCACTACGGCTCCCAGAGACCTCCAGCAAAGAAGAAGTAGATTCTTGTGAAGCCAGCGACTACAGACCATCATCTAAATCATCTTCTCTCCATGCTTGACAAAGACCCGACTACCCAGACACCCCAGCTACATCCTGCAGCTGCAGCTGAACTCATCTCTATCTGCAGGGACCCTGAGCAGTGCTCATCAAGACTGTGAGTTAACAAGCCGTCCCAGTGGGAAACCACCCTGCGTGGCCACAGGGACTTGTGTGGCAAGGAATAGACCATCTGGGTCTGTGACTTTGCAAATCACCCCTGTGGAGGTGGGGATGGGGGCTACTGTCGGACACAGCAGAAACTTGAATTAGCAGACAGCTCCTAAGGGCATTTTTGTGGGAGGGCAAAAGAGTCGCAGTTCACTGGGCCCTTGCAGGGTCTCCAGGGATCACCACAGGACAGCCAGCTGTTGTGTCTGTGGGGGGTAAATAGCTCAGCTTACTGAGTTGTAGGCCTGGAAAGCTATAAACTCATGCCCGGCCAGAGGCACCATCGCCAGAGGTCAACAAGGGCTCATGTGATCGCAACCGCCCAGAGCAACAGTGGTGTCCCTGGGGATAAATAAGTGACCCACCCAAGCCTCAGGATTAGAACTATACAGTCTCTCCCTGTCAGAGCTTGGGTCTTGAAAGCCCGGAGACCAGGGGCCTGGCAGGGTTTCAGTTGATCACAGCCACAGGCTGGGAACTCAACACTCTTTCCACCAGCAGAGTTTGTGCATGGCATGCATGCATGCTAGTGACTGACAGTGCTTCACATGATTGTAACAAGCAGATCAGGACAGTGTCCCAGGAGCCACCAAAGCTCAGCAAGCCAGGCCACAGGCTTGGATCATAGCAATTGCTGGCCTTGCTGAGCTTAAGCCCACTGGCCATAGAGACTGGAGGTCAGCACTCTGCAGTTTCATGGGCACACAATTAGCAGAGCAGTAGTGGTATCTGTGGCATTGTGGCCTGCAGCCAATCAGAGACTCCTGTTTGCCTGCACTAAGAAACTATATCTAGTTAAAGAGGCTCTGGAGGAAAACTCAAAAGTTTGATTATATGAGACAGATTGGAAGAGGCAAATATATACGCCCAGCATGGACCTTATTATAAAGGGATAATAAGGAAGAAGAAGAAGCAAACACAAGAGAAATACAAACCTGAGAACTCTGAAAATATGAGAATGAAGAAGAGTGAGGAAACAGTAAACTCTCACAACTCAACAGCAAGGGAGATCACCAATACTGATCTGCAGGAAATGCAAGAAGGAGAATTCCAAATTTTGATCTTCAATATGATGAAAGGCCTCAAAGAAAGTGTACAGGAAATGGAGGAATTTGAGGCCTTGAGAAAGAACCAAAAAGAGGCATTGAGCGAAATGAAGGAGTCAATAAATGAATTAAAGACAGCAATAGAAACCACCTCTGGCAGGCTAGACTGCATGGAAAACAGAGTATCACTCTTGGAAGACAGTTCATTCAAAACTGAAAACACAGTCAACAATATAGAGAAGACAATACAACACAACCTGAACATCCAAGAAATATAGACCAATATGAAACCCCCTAAGTTATGAATAAAAGGCATTAAAGAAGGGCTAGAAGCACAAACCAATGGTATCAAAAACCTCTTCAGAGAAATAATTTCAGAGAATTTCCCAAAAATAGAAAAAGACTTGGGCTTCCACATACAGGAGACATTCAGAACACCATTAAGACAAGATCAAAGAAGGACTTCCCCACGCCATGTAATAATCAAAATTATTAGCATAGAGGCCAAGGAAAGAATCTTAAAAGTAATGAGAACAAAAAAATGGGTGACATGCAGGGGAAAAACAATAAAAATCACTTCAGACTTCTCAACCCAAGTCATGAAATCCAGGAGGGATTGGTATGATGTACTCCAGACCCTGGAGGAAAACAATTTTCAACCAAGACTGCTATATCCAACAAAGATATTCAAAGTTGATGAAGAAATAAAAACATTCCAAGACAAGCAGAAACTAAAAGAATTTATGACTACCAAGGCAGCACTAGAGAAAATACTTAAAGAAATGAAAAAAGAAGAAAATTCCAGAACCATAGAAGGGGTGAACTCCACCAGATGGGCAACTAAGCAAAGAAGAAATAACACTACATCAAACAAAATGACAGGAAACAAAAGTCATATCTCTATAATAACACTGAATGTCAAAGGTCTTAACTCCCCAAATAAAAGACAGACTGGCAATGCGGATTATAAAACATAATCCAACTATATTCTGCTTGCAAGAAACTCACCTTACAGCCAAAGATATCTATATGCTAAAGTTGAAAGGAGGGAAAAAGATATACCATGCAAATGGAGACTGAAAACAAGTATCGGTAGCAACGCACATCCGACAAAACAGACTTTAAGCTAAAACACATCAGAAGAGACAAAGGAGGTCACTTCTTATTTATAAAGGGAACAATCCAAAAAGAAAATTTAATGATAGTAAATATTTATGCCCCAATTGTGGGTGCACCCACTTTTGTAAAACAAACTCTTTGGGACATTCTGTCTCAAATAAGCCCAAATACATTAATTTGGGAAGACTTCAACACACCACTCACACCACTAGATCGATCTTCCAGACAAAAGATGAGTAAAGACTGTTTAGACCTAAAGAACACTGTAAACCAAATGAACCTATTAGACATATACAGAGTATTTCTACCAGCAACAGCTGAATACACATTCTTCTCAGCTGCTCATGGAACCCTGCATCTTCTCAGATGACAACAGAATGAAAGTAGAAATCAAGAACAAGAAGACCAAAAGAAATTACACAAATACATGGAGACTGAATGATACACTCTTGGGTGAGGACTAGATCACAGAAGAAATAAGGGGAGAAATAAAAAAATTCCTGGAATCAAACAAAAATAGAGACACAATGTACCAAAATCTATGGGACATTTTGAAGGCAGTATTAAGAGAAAAATTTATAGCACTGAGTGTCCACATAAGAAAAACAGAAAGTCATCAAATAAACAACCTAATGACACACCTCAAGGACATAGAAAGTCAGGAAGAGTCTAATCCCAAAGCCAGTAGAAGGCAGGAGATAATTAAAATCAGAGCAGAAATCAATGAAATAGAGAACAACAACAAAAAATACAAAGGATCAATAAAACAAAAAGCTGGTTCTTTGAAAAGATTCATAAGATTGACAAATCCCTAGCCAACCTAATCAAAAGAAAGAGAGAATAAACCCAAATTATTAAAATCATAAATGAAAAAGGAGACATCACCACAGACAGTGGGAAAATCCAGAGGATCAACAGAACCTATTCTGAGAATTTATATTCCAATAAACTGGGAAACATGGAAGAAATCAACAGATTTCTAGACACATACAACCTACCTAAATAGAACCAAGAAGATATAGAAAACCTAAACTGACCAATAGCAAGCAAAGAGCTAGAAACAGCAATAAAAAGCCTGCCATCAAAGAAAAGTTCAGGTCCAGACTGATTTCCATCTGAATTCTACAAAACCTTTACAGAAGAGCTAAACCCAATACTTCAGAAGAACTAAACACAATACTTCACAAGTTATTCCATGAAATTGAAAAAGTGGAATTCTTCCAGATTCCTTCTATGAGGCCAGTATCACCTTAATACCCAAACCAAATAATGATACCTCAGGAAAAGAAAATTACAGACCAGTATGATTGATGAACATAGATGCAAAAATTCTAAACAAAATACTAGCCATATGCATTCACAACCACATCAAGAAAATTGTACACCATGACCAAGTTGGTTTCATCCCAGGAAAGCAAGGGTGGTTCAACATATGCAAATCAATACATGTTATTCACCACATAAATAGAACTAAGGACAAAAACCACATGGTCATCTCAATAGACTCTGAAAAAACATTTGACAAAATCCAACACCCATTCATGTTAAAAGCATTGCAGAAAAATAGGAATAGAAGGAATGTACCTAAACATCATTAAGTCAATATACAATAAACCCAAAGCCAACATCATATTGAATGGGGAAAAACTGCGGGAATTCCCTTTAAAATCAGGAACAAGACAAGAATGCACACTATCACCACTCCTTTGCAATATAGTCCTCTAGACTCTTGCCAGAGCAATACAACAAGAGAAGGATATCAAAGGAATTCAAATAGAAAAAGAAGAATTAAAATTATCTTTATTTGCAAATGACATGATCCTATATTTAGAAGACCCAAAAAACTCAACCAAAAGACTACTAGAGCTGATTAACAAATTCAGCAAAGTAGCAGGATACAAAATCAACCTAAAAAATCAGTAGCTTTTCTGTATGCCAAGCATGAATCTACTGAGAAATAAATCCAGAAAACAATTCCATTCATGATAACTTCAAAACCAATCAAATACTTAGGAATAAACCTAACCAAAGAGGTAAAAGACCTCTACAATGAAAACTATAAAACACTAAAGAGAGAAATTGAAGATCTTAGAAGATGGAAAGATCTCCCTTGCTCTTTGATAGATAGAATAATTATTATCAAAATGGCCATTCTACCAAAAGTGATCTGCAGAGTCAATGCAATCCCTACCAAAATACCAATATCATTCTTCACAGACCTAGAAAAATCAGTCATAAATTTCATTGGGAGAATCAAAAGACCCAGAATGGCCAAAGCAATTCTTAGCAATAAGAACCATGCAGGAGGCATAACAATTCCTGACTTCAAATTATACTATAGAGCTATAGCAATAAAAACAGCATGGTATTGGCACAGAAGCAGACACATAGACCAATGGAACAGAATAGAAGATACAGAAACAAATACACACACTTATAGCCAATTGATTTTCAACAAAGAGGCCAGACACATACGTTGGAGAAAAGACAGCCTTTTCAATAAATGGTGTTGGGAAAACTGGTTATCCAGTTGTAGAAAAATGGAACTAAATCCTTACCTCTCACCCTGCACAGGAGTCAACTCAAGATGGATCAAAGACCTGGAGGTTAGACTAGAGACTGTGAAGCTACTAGAGGAGGTATAGGTCTAACACTTCAACATACAGGCATGAGAAGAAACTTCCTCAATAAGACCCCCAAAGTTCAGGGAATTAAAACATGAATTAATAAGTGGGATGGCATTAAACTAAAAAGTTTCTGCTCATCAATGGAAACCATCAAAAGTCTAAAGAGAAAGCCTACAGAATGGGAGAAGATCTTTGCCAGCTAGCCCTCTGATAGAGGACTAATGTCTAAGATAAACAAAGAACTTAAAAGACTTTACACTAAAAAAACAAATAACCCAATCAAGAAATGGGCAATTGAATTAAATAGACACTTCACAAAAGAAGAGATACAAATGGCCTATAAATGCATGAAAAAATGATCAACATCATTAGCAATTAGGGAGATGCAAATCAAAACTTCACTGAGATTCCATCTCACCCCAATCAGAATGGCAATCATCGAGAAGTCAAAAAACAATAGCAGGGCGTGGTGGCACATGCCTATAATTCCAGTACTTTGGAGGCTCAGACAGGAGGATCCCAGGTTTGTGGCCAGCCTCGGTTAATTAGTGAGGCCCTCTGCAACTTAGTGAGGGCCTGTTTCAAAATAAAGAATAAAAAAATAGGGCTGGGGGTGTAGCTCAGAGGTAGAATGCCCTTGTGTTCATTCCTCAGTACCACAACACACACAAAAATGTTGGCAACAATGTGGGGAATTTGGAAATCTTCTACATTGTTGGTGGGATTGCAAATTAGTTCAGCCACTATGGAGATCAGTGTGGAGATTCCTCAGAAAACTGGGAATGGATCCACCATATGATCCAGCTATACCACTTCTGGCTATCTTTTCAAAGGGGCCAAAATCAGAGAACTACAGCAATATATGTATATCCATGTTCATAGCAGCAAAATTCACAATAGCCAAATTATGGAACCAACTAGGTGTCCATCAACAGATGAATGGATTGCAAAATTATGGGATATCCACACAATGGAATTCTACTTAGCAATAAAGAAGAACAAAATTATGTCATTTTCAAGAAAATGGAAGGACCTGGAGAACATTATGTTAAGTGAGATTAGCCAGTCACAGAAAGTGAAGGGTCATAGTTTTCTCTAATATGCGCAGGCTAGGGAGTAATTGGGATACCAGAGAGACTCCAGATAATGGAGGAGAAACCTCAGTGGA
>PVJS01012253.1:0-44221 GCA_004027185.1 Glis glis | reverse complement strand
GATCCTCCGGTCTCTGCCTCCCAAAGTACTGGGATTACAAGCGTGCACCACCACGCCTGGCTGCTTTGCTTATTTTTAATTAGAATATTGATCCTGCTTCAACTTGGAATAACTAAATCTGTTTCTGAACAAAATTTGTTTTTGTTTCCCCAGGTATCTTTCTTTAAAAAAGTAGAATATTCAAGTGATTTTTAGGGGTGCTGAATTTTTAGTTTGTGAGAGGCACCGTCATGTTCCCTCTAGCCTGAGCTGCGCCAGGTCTTGCATGATATTCCTCGATATTCCTTGCTGTCCTGGATGCTTCTGGACCCCTCCCACGAGTTCTTGGTGCTCAGTTCCACTGTCTTCTTTTACACTTGTCCAGGAAGCCAAATAAATGGTTCAATACATTAAATATTATCTACTTCTGCAACATAAAACAAATCAATAGCCCTCTTAACATAAAAATGCTCAAGCCTGTATTCTGGGACTTGTTTTACACTAAAACGTCACAGGAACCTTGCTAAGAGTGGCTCTGAACAAAAACAACAGTTCTGAATTCTAATTTTTCACTATGATCTAAAGAAATTAACATAGCATTAATGTCGTGCGTATCAGGCTTTATGGAACTGGCTACTGGAAAGAAGGAAAATGGTTGCTTTTAGTATCTGAGAAAAAGTTTGAAAGTTCAACTTACTGCAAGCACAAATCAATATAGGGACTAAGAAACATCAATATTAATATTGGGCTACATCAAAAATTCTGGTCTCCTTCCTTTTGCCTGCAGAACAAACTCCAAAATTCTTAGGTGAGTATACCAAGTGCCTCCAATGGGTCCCAAGCCACCTTCTCAGACTCATCCATTCAGAAAACAAACACTTATGGAGCACTTTACACACTTCTAGGCATGATTCCTACTGTTGGGAATATAGCAGTGAATGAAATAATAGTACGTGAAGAAAAGTAAAGGTGTAAAGAGGCACAGAGCAATGGCATGAGGAGTTGGCGGTCAGGGCAGGCCTCTGCTAAAACTGGACTTGTGCAAACACCTGAAGGAAGTGGGGGCATGAATCCTGGAGCATTTGAGGAAAGACCATCCCAGTAGAGGAAACGGTGCAAAGGTCTGGAGGCTGAAGCATGTTTGTAGTTATTTGAGAAGAACAAGACCAATGTGTCAGGATAGAGTAAATGAAGTGGTGAGAGATATTCTGGTTTTGGGGAAACAAAGGGACTGAGAGGTGTTGGCATGCCATACAGGGCTTTTTAGGCTATGGGAGGAACTTCGTATTTTTCTGAGATAAGAAGACAATGAAATTTTCGAGAAGAGATTCAATATCATCTGACATGTTTGTAAAGGAGGATGGAATGATGAGGCATGGAGTAGAAGTCACCTCATCTTATTCCTAGCATCTCCCACAACTCAATGTAATTACTGCTGTAACAGCTAATATTTATTGAGATGTTATGTGCCAGGTGTACCTTTTCTCATTTAACCCTCAAAACAAAACTCAAGTTACAAAAATAACTTTGAGAGGGTTGGAAGGCAGGCTCAGGCAAGGTTAAGTTACTTGTCCACAATAAAGAGCTAATAAATGGTAGAATCATAAAACAAACCTGCCTGATCCTACTACAACACACAACATACCCTTCTAACTCAATACATCCTATGTCAAACCTTTTACCACTCAGGTCTTTGCAGATATTACCTTCTAGCTATCATAAATAGACCTCAACCCAATTACTTTGATGGAAAACTTCTGTTCATCAGATCAACTTGAGCATCCTATCCTGAGTGAAAGCTTTCCTGGTTTTTCCCAGGCCATTTGGTTGATCCATCTTCTGTGCTTCTATCAGTCGCTCCATCTTCATATCCCTGAAGCAATACTTACCTGGATATAGTATACATTTATCTACTTTTATGTTTCCACCACTGAGGTCCTCATAACAGTCATGGCTTCTTATTCGTCATCACCTCTCCCACCCCTACATTCTCTTCACACCTTGTCCACTCACACACATCTAGCACAGTTACTAAAGAATCTAGCACAATTATTAAAGAACCAAACATAGGGAGGAGGGGGGAAAGGAGGCTTGAGGAAGAAGACAGCCCAAATAATACTATGTCCATATATGAAGGCATCACTAACAACCTTACTAGCATGTACAGGAAGATAGGAAGGAGTCAGCAGGATGAAGTTAGGAGGGAACCATCCCAAGAGATGTTGTGAGCCTGTATGAATGTATCACTTGGAATCTCACTATGATGTATAATATTGTACCAATAAAATTCTAAAAAAAATCAAAGTCCCCTCTATTCTACTCTATGCTTCTTGGACATCTAGTGCCATACTTAAAACAAAACAAAACAATATTGAAAGCTAGAGAGCATCATAAAGTGGTACAACAATAAAGAAACAAAACTTTGTCCAAAGAAATAATGTAGAAACTAGAAGAATTTAGCCTGAAGGACATAAGATTGTTTTTGTTGGTTTCAATACTAGGAAGGCTGAAACATGCACACTGATGGTCTTGAAAGGTAAAATTAAGAGCAACAGGTGGAAGCCACAGAAAAACAAATCATGGCTTAACTGAAGCAAGAATATGCTAAGAAACAAATCCTTTCAAATATAGGGAATATTCCACTTCCAAAAATGTTTATATAAAAGCTCTACAGCCATCTTACTGAAAAGTACTGAAAGGAATACTCTGATATTTTGATTGAGGGTAACATTCATGCAACTCCAGAATACTTATAATAGTCCCAGATTTCTAGTTCATGTGCTTTCTCCTAGGAAGTTAACAGATTCAGTAGTTTTTTGGAAATATTGGCTTAAGCCTTTTCACTGTTCTTCAGTTTTCTAAATGAACTGACATCTTTGCTACTTTACATACATGCCCATATTTCTTGGACAGGCTATGCGGCATGTTACAAAACAGGGAGGACAGAGGTGAACTGTTGAGGCTTTTACCTTCCTCCCGCCAACACCTTTCTAGAACTTGATCAACTTCTTTCTGCACTAGTTACCAATTTATAGGTCCTCAACTCCAAATCCTCCCTGAAGGGGCTCTCCTGTTGATTTCTGGCAGCTGCACCACCAGCAAGAGGTGTAGGGGTGAAGATATACAGTAGCACTCTGCCTCCGCCATACTCTGAGTGTACTGTTCTCAGTGCCCTCAGATCTAACCCAGGCTGGTGATCACCCCTTCCTTGACCCTCCCAACAGCCATCTCACACCCCAGGCCTCCCGCCAACTCTAGCGCCCCTTGTCCCCTACTTCCCCTGCATGCCCAGTTACCAGCAGCAGTTCTCTGCACCTGGGAGAGAGGCTTCCTCGTTGCCTAGTGACTGAAGGCCAGCTCTAGGGTGGGTAAACCAGTGTCTCTGCCAGACAGTGGGCTACAGAGATCCTTTCTTCAATAAAGTCTAAACCCAGACCTTGGCCCCTCTCTTCCAAGTTTGTCCTTCCTTGGGTACTCTCCCTCAGCTCTACATAGAGTGCCCTTATATCTTCTAAGTTTAAAACTTTTTTAATATTAAACTTCCCTGGTAGAGCACATGCCTATTAGGCATGAGGCCCTGGGTTCAATCAATACCCAGTACTGCAAAAACAACAATAACAACAACAACAAAAACTTCCCTTGTTTAACATCACTATGTAGTTTGTTTCTAGATTGGACCCAAACTAACTGATGTAGTTACCACCACATCAGGCTCAAAGAAGCAACAGAATGCAGTGCAACAGTACTGGGAGGGGCCTCCTGAGAGGTGTTTAGGTCACAAATGCTCTGCCTCCTCAACGGACTATTGTCCAAGGGCTGCAGCTAAGGCAGTGGGTCTCTTTCGCCTTCCCTCCCTTCTGCCAGGTAAGGACAAATTCCTCTCCTCCAGAGGATGCAGCATGAAGGCACTATCTTGGAGGCAGACAGCAGCCTGACAGACAGACAGCTGAACCTGCCAGCATCTTAATATTGGACTTCTCAGCCTCCAGTACTACAAGAAATAAGTTCTATCCTCTATGAATTACCTAGTCTCGGATATTTTATTGTAGCAGCAAAAATGGGCTAAGACAACAAGCCACTAAAAATTTTCCTAGATTTAGTTCTAAATCTATATATTAGATTGTATATTTGATGAAATGTGAAATACTTAAAACTTTAAAAAAAATTTAAAGTTTTGAAGGCTCAAGAAGTCAGAAGGCTTACAGCTATGTCATCCATAATACTTACACAATTGTTGATCTTATTTGATGGACAGCAGCAGCATCAAAAAGGAAATACTCTTCCAAAATATGCATAATTTACCTCATTTTAAAATGTGGTGAAAGGGATGAATAAGCAGAGGGTGAGTGGAGAAAGGGATGAAGAAGCAGAATACAGAGGATTTTTAGGGCAGTAAAAATACTCTGCATGACACTTTAATGGTAGATACATGTCATTTGTACATTTTCCCAAACTCATAGAATGTACACCAAGGGTGAATCCTAATGTAGACTATGGACTCTGGGTCATTATGTCACAAGTAAGTTCATCAATTGGAACAAATCTAGGACTCTGGTGGTGAATGCTGAAAACAAGGAAGACTGAATGTGTGGAAGCAGGGGCACATGGGAAATCTATGTTACTTTTAACTTTGCCTTGAACCTAAACCTGCTCAAAAATTAAGTTTTTAATGATGATAAGAAACAGAGTTGTTAAATTTTTAAAAAATAAAAGGATTTCTAGAATTTCCCATAAGTAAAGGATGTGATCTATCTTATCTTAAATTTATAACCTTATACACAAAACCACGTTTAGAATCATCGGTAAATATTTAAAACCATAACACAAAACAGTTTATGTTTTCTTTTTTCTTTTTTTTCTGCATGTGTATGTGTGATACTAGAGATTGAATTCAGGGGTGTCCTACCTCTGAACTACACCCCCAGCCCTATTTTATTTTTTATTTTGAAACAGGGTCTCACTAATTTACTGAGGGTCTTGCTAAGTTGCTGAGGCTATCCTTGAATCCATGATCCTCCTGTCTCAGCCTCCCAAGTACTGGAATTATAGGCATGTGCAACCATGCCCAGCTACGGTTTTCTTGATTATGTAAAGTAAATATAAGTGGCATTATCATCAGAGAAATAAAACACAATCAAAGTTGGGCATAGTGGCACACGCTTGTAATCCCAGTGCCTGGGAGGCTGAGACAGGAAGATCATGGATTCAAGGACAGCCTCAGCAACTTAGCAAGACCCTGTTTCCAAATAAGAAATAATATCGGGCTGGGGGTATAACTTGGAGGTAGAATGCCTATGGGTTCAGTCCCTAGTACCACAAAAAAAAAGTAAAACACAATAAGATAACATTTTTAAGATGAATATTTTCTCCTTTAACATATGATATAGTATACAAGCTATCTAAAACATCAAAACAAGGAATATAAAAACTAAATGAGTGATGAGGGAAGAAAAAGGGGATGCCAACTTACCAGATTTTGGAAGATGGTTATATTGTTAAAAGGAAATGTAAACCTTGAGAGTATTTCGGATTTGGGGTTTTTGGATTAGGAATGTTCAACATGTAAAGTCTATGGAAATATTCCCAAAATCTGAAAAACTCCGAAATATGAAACACTTCTGGCTCCAAACATTTTGAATAAAGGACACTCACACTGTATTTCAAGTATGAGAAATAATATGTACAAAGGATATACATAAAAAGTTTGTGGGAATCTAGGTAAAGCAATATAGCTACAGCAAATTGCTGAAATAAATCAGTCAGGTTAGAGTAGTGGTCTCACAAAGACCAGTCTGGTTTTGGTTTAAAGTACAAAGTCATTAGGGAGAAATGTTTAATGTTGAAATAAGTAATAGAAAACCAATGAATAGCCGGGTGTGGTACCGCACACCTATAATCGCAGTACTTGGGAGGCTGAGACAGGAGGATTGTAGGTTCCAGGTTAGCCTCAGCATCGTAGGGAGACTCTCGGCAACCTAGTAAGACCCTGTTTCAAAATAAAAAATGAAAAAAGCTCTGGGGGTGCAGATAATAAGTAGAATGCCCCTGGGTTAAATCCCCAGTACCAAAGAAAGAAAGAGAAGAAGGGAGGGAGGTAGGGAGGAAGGAAGGAAGGAAGGAAGGAAATCAACTAGTGCCAGTATATGGAATAAAGGGCAATAAAGTTGGTACATTGTGAGAACAGCTGTTACGTAAAAGGGTCTGGTCTAGGATCTGAAGAATAGATTAGAAGAATAAAAAGCCAAGGTTTTTTTGTCCAAAAATAAAAACAATCATAGGGACATACAATTATGAAGAATGAAAGAGGAATAATATCAAATACCATAGGAAAAATATCTAACAATATAACCTGCTGTACAATATGTTTATGTTTAGGCCTAGATTTACCTAATCCCTATATAACAAACACAGCAATTCAACACATCATATAACCAGGTATGAAACATCTAATCTATATGTGGAATAAAGATACATAGCCTGGCACATTTGAAGAACCCTCACTTTCTCAGAAATCATCCATTTTATTGGCCTTTTGCTTCTTTTTTCTCCTTTCATGCTACTTTCCTTTTGATAAGTTCACTTCTTGAGAGCCCTTCCACCAAACAGGTTTTGAATAAAGGGTAGGACAGAAAAACAAAGGGAGAGAGAGAGAAATCCAAATCTATTGAGTAATTTCTTATATTCAAAACACAGGAGAAAATGAGGACTCTTGTTATGATTTATCTTCAAGTGACTTTTTTTAGAACTACATAAAATTTAACAAGACACCATAAACCATTAAATACAAAATAACAAAAAGTTCACATTTATAAATTTCAACAAAAAATAACATAACTAAAGAGAAATATGCTTAAAACAAAGCCAGAACAGAGTTCCTCAATTTGGTCAGAAATCTTTATGAATCTGAAATGAACCGTCACATAAAAACTATTCATATTGATAGTAAATAAAATACATTTCAGTCTTCACTCCACATATTTCTCATATTTTTATCTCTTGATCCCAAATAACTTGGAATTAGCCTTTTTATTACATTTTTCATACTCGATTAAAAATATGAGGCATCTTATTAAAATTTGTTAATTTTTCCTATTTAACATTTTCTCAATAGGAAAGAGTAAGAACAAAGGGTTGGTAAATTTCACATTCACAATGGAATCTTAAAAATTCAATTGTTCCCATTATCTGCTTTAAATTCTCAACTCATCAGTATCCATACTGAATAAGTACTCAAATATTCAAATATTTACTACTTGCTGCCTTCATCATGTCTGCCTTCTTTAGAACAACGGACTTCACAAGGCCTGGAACATGACCCACCCAGGTCCACCTGATGTTTACCCACTTAAAAATCTGTATTTTTAAAAGCCAGATATACTTCAATCTTCAAGGTAATGCCCTATTTGGCTATGCAAGCTATTTTCTGTGCAATAGACAATAATCAGAAAACAAAATGTCAGTGGCAAAAATATCTCCACAGAGTAAACAAAACAAACTTCTCAAACTAGCCAGAGCAATATGGTATAAAAAAAAATGCAATGGCAAAGACAGAAAGAAAGAGAGAGAGAGAGAGAGAAAAGGAAGGAAGGAAAGAAGGGAGGGAGGGAGGGAGGGAGGGAGGGAGGGAGGAAGGAAGGAAGGAAGGAAGGAAGGAAGGAAGGGAAAGACAGGCTTCACTTGACAGTGTTTGATGTATCGGTTCTATAGCAAAGGTGCTAAATGCAAACTTAATATTTTGGAAAAATGGTTCACTGACCTTATGTGCTTAGAAATGCCTATTTAATAGTAAATCTACTTAGCAAAGATGCTGCCATTTGGGTAAAGTGTTAATTTTTAATTCTTGTACATATACACAAGTATTCTTTAATTTCATCAAGCTTTTTAAGTATGTTGCATTAGTTAAGCTTTATGACTTAATTTTTAGTTTTGTTGATAAAGATGCTTCCTGCTTATTAGAAATAGTAAAAATAATACCTGCTTAGCAAAAATTGCAAAATTATAGAGCTCTGTTCAGTCTTCACTACAAACTTTGAAGACTACAGAGACTAAAAAACTCAACTCTGAAAAAATAGCTTTAAAATACAAAGCTGCTTTTCAATTTTCCACACTCATTTTTTAAAATTTAGTTTCAAATTTCATAAGGCAACTGGAAAATGAGTCTGCAGTAAAAAATACTTTGAGCTCACCCCAAAACTAAAATCTGGGAAATAATCTAATATCTAATAATAAGTTCTCAAATGTCTTCTGCAAAATGGTTTATTTGTTTTTTGGTTTTGTTTTTGTGGTACTGGGGATTAAACCCAGGGGCACTCTACCTCTGAGCTACACCCCCAGCCCTATTTTTTTTTATTTTACTTTGAAACAGGATCTCACTAGGTTGATGAAAGTCTCACTACTTGCTGAGGCTGGTCTTGAACCCGCGATCCTCCTGTCTCAGTCTCCCAAGTACTGGGATTACAAGCATGCACCACCACATCCGGCTGCAAAATGGTTTATAAACTGTCAAGTATTATCAAGATCTTATACAGAATCAAAACATTAATTAAATGGGGAGGCTCTGTTGGATGTCACAACATTAAAAACATTCCTCTTAGCACTGCATTGTCCATTGTTAAATTGATGCCATAAGAAAATACAATATATCTTTAATACTTGATTTATGAAATCTTAAATGTAACAAGACTCACCAAGTGCTATGTGTGCATATGTCCCTATCACTCTGAACTTCATTATGATGTGTGATTGCAATGTACCAACAAAAGTATATTTTTAAAAAGTAACAGACTTCCATATAAGATACACAATAATTTTGATAGTCCTTTTAGCTACTTTAAAAAAAGTAGATGCTAATTGTATTTTTAAAAATCCAGTTTACTTAAGAGTTTTTTTTATTAAAACTAGGAAGTTTCTTAATGTTCCAGACCCAAATGATAAAATGATGAAGATACTAAAGAAGGTTAAGTTCAGGTAAGCATCAAGAATGGAAATCATCCATCTTCAAATACGAAACATTTGCTGGCCCAAAGACCAAAGTAAGACTTCAGCAAATATTGTGGGTCCTTCAGTTCACATTCTAGTATTTTGGCACAAATGAGGATAGGTCACACAATCTATGGACATTTTCAAGTTTAGTTTTCTAGAAATGTACTCGAACCAATCATAGGAAAATGTATGACTTATATTTACTTTGTCAGCTTAAGTAATAGGAAAAACATACATATGTGCTCTGTGGTGACTATTTATTGTGGTGACAGTTTTATTTTCCTCTTCACATTTTCGGTGACTGTTTCCCACTAGTATCATCAACCAGGTCTCTCAGGCGAGATAAATGGTGCAAGGCCCTTCATAAAAAGGAAAAACACATTATAAACCAATATTAAGGACTGGACAGCCAATGCATACAGCAAGAAAGGTGATAACACTGTTCATTAACTCCAAAAATAGTATCAGAAATGAACTCAAGAAAATATTAACATAAAACTTTGAAAACTATTCCTTATAAAATCTTGAGATCTGATAGTTGAGGGTTAAAATAATTTACTAACATTCTATTAACATTTACTTAGAAATTATGTTTTTGACATTCAATTTTTAAAGTTAATCTTCCAAGTAGACTAATAAGAAAGAATAATAGGTATCATTTGTATCATACTTAATAAAACTTTTTTTCATGTGATTTTTCCCACAGCTCTGCAAAATGATACCTTTTTTTGACATGCTGTGCATACCAATTAGGAAATAAAGTACATAATTCACTTAACATTTACACCTAAGATAGTTAATTTTTAATAACATTTAAGGGTCAGTTACAGTTCTAAGGAAAACTAATTTTTATTGACTAGGAGGAAAACAATGACTTCTCCAATAAGGTTGAATAGTGTCATATTATACTAACAACCTGTGCTTTTCTCTAAAATAAATCCAAGATTGTATGCCAGTTCTCGGGAGAAAACTCGGTGATTACTCAAACCACAGAGAGAAAGGCCCTTAACTTTCCATGCCCCCTATAAAAATATGCTTCCAGCTGGGCGTGGGGGCACACGCTTGTAATCCCAGTACTTGGGAGGCTGAGACAGGAGGATCCCAGGTTCGCGCCAGCCTCAGCTACTTAGTGAGGCCCTCTGCAACTTAGTGAGACCCTGTTTCAAAATAAAGAATAAAAATAATAGGGCTGGGGGTGTAGCTTGGAAGTAGAATGCCCCTGGGTTCAATCCCCAGTACCGCAAAAAAAAAAAAAAATCCTTCCAGTTTTTCTATTTTTCAAATCCTTTACATTAGCTTTTCTTTCCATTATGAATGTAAGCAACAGACCCAATATCTGTAACCTTAAATCCCACAAAATTCACAGATATTCTCATATTACATTATAATCATTATAGATATTAAAATATCTTTTACAGTCATCGTTACTTCAAAATTACAATAGTTACAATACTAGAAAAGTTACTAAACCCATTGCTGGAACATGTGCGACCTAAGTCTTTCTGTCTATAATCAGGAAGTCAAAGTGCTTTAACTAGCCAACAATTAGACAACTTTACATCTAACTGTTCATATACCAGTGAGGTCTTGCTAGTGAGCCAGACATTGATGACTTCCAAGAATCCCTTTCTCTAAGTGCTGATCAACATGTGGAAGGAGGTAAGTAAAAGATCACTCCACATTTAGTGATTTTAATTCAAGCTACGCAAAAAGCCTCCATACTGACAGATACTTTTATAAAACAACTTTTTAACTTACCTGTATCTTAAATGTATTGTCTTACTTTAAGTGCATTACTAAAGAGATATTGCCATATCAAAAATTTTAAGATATTTTCATATATAACTCAATATAGTTGATTTCCTTTCTATTTCCATGAGGTTTGTTTTATGCCATTAGAAAACAATGCTGGGATAAAGAAGGGGGAAAAGAAGAACTGGAAAGAAAGAAAAGAGGTGTACGGTGGAGTAGGAAGGAATACAAGCGCTAAATAAAATCATGACCCTTTAAGTTCCCCCTACTCAGCTGACATTTCCTTTCATCTTCCCTGACTGGACTGATGAATCTAGAGAAGTAGCTACCAGAAAGTAATTGTTACTTCTTCATGTGTAAGAAGTAGAGGATAAAATTATGAGGAAAGTTTTCTTGATTTTTTTTTCTCTAAAAAGGAGGGGGAAAGGCAGGCTAATGGGGAAAACGTAAATCTTCTTTTTTTTTTTTTTAGCAGAACTATGGATGGAACCCAGGGGCATTCTACCTCCGAGCTACACCCCCAGCCCTATTTTATACTTTATTTTGAAACAGGGTCTCACTGAGTTGCAGAGGACCTCACAAGTTGCTGAGGCTGGCCATGAACCTGCGATCCTCCTGTCTCACTCAGCCTCTCAAGTACCGGGATTACAAGGGTGTGCCACCACGCCCAGCAAAACATAAACCTAAGGGTGATATCACAACACTGAGCAGTTATTCACCTTAAACTGAAGTAAAAGAAACTCATTTCTTATTATAACAATGTATCTATTGATGCACATTACAATTAATACAAATGGCCCACAGAAACTCAGTAACAGAATAATTATATAAAGCATTTTAGTTATATTTTAATTTCCTGATCGATATCATGATTTTGCTGTTCTACAAAGATTTCAGTTATCATATTTTTATTTGTATCTATTGATGGGCATTACAGTAAACCCATCCACAGAGACTCAGTAACAGACTAATTATATAAAGCATTTTAGTTATATTTTAATTTACTGATATCATGATTTTGCTGTTCTATAGAGGTTTCAGTAAGCATGTTTTTATTGAATTTCTAATATGTAAATGTATAAGCCAAGACTAAGGTATATAGGACACAAAGCCATTACAATTTTAATTCCCATTATAAGAGAAGTCCTTCTGGAAAAAATAACATTGTAAACTGCTGTCATCCACTTACACTTCAGCTCCAATGAGTTCTCCTAGAGAATGGTTATGTCTAATGGGAGAAGATAAGAGACTGAATGTCTAAAGGAGTAAACAGAACCAAAACGAGGAGGTTGGAGCTCCAAAAGGCTAATGAAAGATATCTTAAAACTGGTTAACCATCCAAATTGTTAAAAACGAAAACTGTAGCTGGGTATGGTAGCGCACACCTGTAATCCCAGTATTTGGGAGGATGAGACAGGAGGATCGCAGGTTTGAGGGCAGCCTCAGCAATGTAGTGAGACTGAGCCACCTAGCAAGACTCTGCTTCAAAACAAAAAATATTAAGGGCTGGGGATGCGTTGGAGAAAGGACAGCCTTTTCAACAAATAGTGTTGGGAAAACTGGTTATCCAGTTGTAGAAAAATGGAACTAAATCCTTACCTCTCACCCTGCACAGGAGTAACCCAAGACGGATCAAAGACCTGGAAGTTAGACCAGAGACTTTGAAGCTACAAGAGGAGGGCATAAGTCCAACACTCTAACATATAGGCACAGGTAGAAACTTCCTCAACAACACCCCCAAAGCTCAGGAAATTAAAACAAGAATTAATAAATGGGATGGCATTAAATTAAAAGTTTCTTCTCATCAAAAGGAAACCATCAAGTCTAAAGAGAAAGCCTACAAAATGGGAGATCTTTGTCAGTTATCCCTTTGATAGAGGACTAATATCTAGAATATACAAAGAACTTAAAAGACTTTACACTAAAAAACAAATAACCCAATCAAGAAATTTGCAATTGAATTGAATAGACACTTCACAAAAGAAGAGATACAAATGACCAATAAATACATGAAAAAATGTTCGATGTCAATCAGGGAGATGCAAATCAATGTGTGCATGTATGATGTTGATACCCTGACATATATCAAAATGTATAATTACAATGCACCAATAAATGAAAAAAAATGGTAAAAAAAAACTACAATGAGATTCCATCTAACCCCAATCAGAATGGCCATCATCAAGAAGTCAAAAAACAATAAATGCTGGCAAGGATGTGGGTGAATTGGAACTCTTCTACACTGTAGGTGGAATTGCCAATTAGTTCAGCCACTATGGAGATTAGTGTGGAAATTCCTCAGAAAACTGGGAATGGATCCACCATATGATCCAGCTATACCACTCCTGGGTATTTTTCCAAAGGGGTTGAAACCAGAGAACTACAGTAATATATGCCCATGTTCATAGCAGCACAATTCATAATACCCAAATTATGGAACCAACCTAGGTGTCCATCAACAGATGAATGGATTACAAAAATATGGGATATACACACAATGGAATTTTACTCAGCAATAAAGAAGAACAAAATTATGTCATTTGCAAGAAAACTGAAGGATCTGGAGAACATTATGTTAAGTGAGATTAACCAGTCACAGAAAGTGAAGGGTCATATGTTTTCTCTAATATTTGGAAGCTAGAGAGTAATTGGGATACCAGAAGGACTCCAGATAATGGAGGACAAACCTCAGTGGAGCCAGGGAGGTGGACTAAGGGGAGGGGAGGGGGAAGAATGAGGTTCATTGAAGGAATTACTACCACCAGCTATGTGTACATATATGAAAACACCAATGTCAATCTCAGTACTATGTATGGGGAAAGGGGGAGATGGAGAGGCAGCCGGGTTGGGGGGGGCATCAGGTGCTATGTGCATGTATGTCACTGTCAACATGATTTACATTATGATGTAAATAATATAATGCACTAAAATGAGACTATAATGCACCAATAAAAGCATATATATATATATATATAAAAAAAGGGCTGAGGATGTAGCTCAGGGGAAGAATGCCCCTGGGTTCAATCCCTAGTACTAAACAAAGTGCTACTCGAGGAATGGAAAGAGATATAATAAGAAAGGTCATTAAAACACCTGATGTACAATTTGAATCTTTTGAAGAAGCTTAGTCTACTTTAGAATATGAAAAAGATGACCACACACCTAACCAGAACACTTTGCAGCCTAGAAAAAGGAATTCTATAATGGAATTCATTTTAAGTTTTCCTTAAAATGGTCAATCTACATATTGAAAATACTGAAAAAAATGTACTGATAAGCTTTTATGAGTCTAAATTTACTTTGTAGCAATACAAATGCCCCACAACACTTTTGAAATGTAAAGTAAAAGCTAAATTAATATTGCTCCAGCTAATCCAACAAAATCAACAACTAAAAGCAATATAACAGCCGGGTGCGGTGGTGCATGCTTATAATCCCAGCACTTGGGAGGCTGAGACAGGAGGATCCAGGTTTGCAGCCAGCCTCGGCTACTTAGTGAGGCCCTCCACAACTTAGCGAGACCCTGTTTCAAATAAAGAATAAAAAATGGGGCTGGGGGTGTAGCTCGGAGGTAAAATGCCCCTGGGTTCAAACCCCAGTACCGCAAAAAATAAAAATAAAATAAAAGCAATCTAACAAAACATGAATTTTGCTCACGCTAAAAGCAGAATTCTGTATGTAAACAAGACTACTGATTGTTCACGATAGGAAAAAATTTACTACTATTAAAAATTTTTCTAGCAAATGGTAAAAGCATCTATGAATCGGTATCAGTTTTTGTGGTGATCTATATATAGCCGAGTGTTCATGTTCATCAAGAAAAAAAATCTTCTAAGGTATGTACTTTAACTTAGAAATACATTCTGCAACACAAGTTCAGTATCAGTGCTTTTAAGGTCAATGGAAAGCTTGAGGTCATCTACTTTAAACTTTAAAGCAGAATGAGGTCTTTATCCTAGATGATAACTGAGGTTCTGCACCTAGTCTCAACAAACAATTCACCACTATCATTAATGAGTGTTAGAAACATGGGCTTTTTAATCAGACTGCCTCGTTTGAGTTCCAGTGCTTCCTCTTTCTAGTAACCTTGGGCAAGTTTCTTTATTACTCCATGCTTACTTAACCCTGATCTGTACTATGAAGATAATAATACGACTTTCCTCATAGAATCATGAGGAACACGTTTTTTATACTCAATAGCACTTAGAACACTGATACTTGATAAATATTCAAACTATGTTACTTATCATTATCCACTGAATTCTACTAAGTATAGAACACTATATCCTAGTACTCTGGCAAGCTATGAAGAAAGAAGCATTATTTTTTTCCTGGAAAATTATGAATCAAATAGAGGGAAAAATCATTATAGATCATATTTTAACTATGAAATTTATATATGTGTTACATATATACATACATATATAGTGTGTAAATATACAGACATATATACTTTAATTTAAAAATTAGAGTCATAAGTTTACATATCTAGTTTTTCACCACTTCCTTAGATAACAGAATCCTAAGCAAATTCTGAAAGTGTGAAAGGTAGGAAACATTTATTTAACTTTACTTATAGTCAAGTGAAATAGTATTACTAGAATAAAAAAAAGTATAGCCTTAGTATTACTTAAGCTCAATAATTCTATCCTTTAATGACACTTCATATTCACACAACCAAACTCAAATAAAAAGCTTTCTTTTCTGTTAATATCATGACCATGGGAAAGATGTATTCCCCACTTTTTTGATGCAATTTACTTAAGAAAATATATCTTTACATCTAGAACATTATATCTACTTTAGATTTCTGTGGATATATATCAGTTTATGATATATTTATGACTATTATATTTATTCAGAGGAATTATACGAAAACTCATTTTATAACAAGTTATTATAGATATCCACACTAGTACTATCTCAAATTGTTGCTATTACTCAGAAACGAAAAAAAAGAATGAGAGCCATTCATATCCATTTATTTTAAATATCTGAAGGTTATCTCATTCGGCCTTCAGAACATTTTAAATAGGAAATAGCATAAGTTTAAGAGAAAGCAATGTTTTTCTTAAAGATAATGTGCTCCAAATATGCCTAGTATACATCTACTCTTGGAACTACTTAATTCTATCCTGATTTCAGTCAAAGGAATGACTAAAATGGATTTGTATCCATATCAGTAAAGAATACTTACTTTTGAAGAGACCTAGTAATAGGAATCATACTTTCCTTCAACTGTAATTTAGATAAATCATCTTCTGAAACCTATTATTAAAAACACCAAAAAGACAAAAAATAAAGTATTTTAAATATTATATAATTTAATTTAATGCTATTTAAAATGTGATTAAGAACATTAAAAAATATTTTCTGCATTTCCAAAGAATTAATTCTAGTCTAATTAGAGCATTAACTATTTTTCCCTTTATTCTAAAAATACAACTACCACTTAAGATTCATCTTTCAATTATCCTAAAATATGCTTCTAAATGTATGTTCACTAGAAGTCAAATCGTGCTTAAAATTATATACTTTACTGAACTCCATTATGTTTCAATGACGCTTAAAAGGTTAAGAAGGGTGGATTACATTATATATGTTAATATTATTAGATTGTCAAGAGAAAAATATTAAAAATATTAAAATATAATTCAAGTGAACAGGCTGTGGTAGTTTTCAAGAGCGGATACACTAATTGAAAACTGACTTTCATAAAGCTCTACTGAGTAGCAGTAACAAAACAATGACAATAAAAAGAGCTATCATTTATGATTTATCAGGTGCCAAGCACTACATTAAGCTCTTTATATAGTTTGTTTCAACTTATCTTCTCAACAACCTCATTTTACAGAAATGGAAACTGATAAGCAAAACAAGCTTGGTACAAAAAGACAAAAAAAGTATGATCTTACTTATATGTGAAATCTAAAAGTCCCAACTAACAGAAGAAGAGTAAAATGGTAGTTACCAGTGGCTAAGTGGGTGGTAGATGGGTAGATGTTGGTTAAATAATGCAAAATTTCAATTAGAAGGAATAAGTTCAAGAGAGCTATTGCATAACATGCTAACTATATTTAATAACAACGCATTATACTTAAAAATCGCTAAAAGATTCTGCATTCTCACCAAATATACATGTCAATTAGTTCAGTTTAGCAATTCCACAATATCTACATATTTTAAAACATCATGTTGTACACCAAAAATATATGCAATATATATGTCAATTAAAAATAAGTAACTTAAGGAAACTAAAACTGAAACTAAAAAGGTTAAGTGATTTGTGCAAATGTTCCACTTGCTAGTAAGCAGTGGAATTAGAATGCACAATCAGACTTGGGATATATGAACTTTATGTTCTCAAACACTATACTTTTGTGAAGAAAATTCATTCCCTATAGAATAGCAGCCCAGATCTCAATTTATAAATTAAGTTTGTACTCACTTCTTTAATCTCTTCTTTTGGCTCTGTAGTTTTATTCTGATTAAAACTTTCTTGTACTGCTTGGAGATTGAATAACATTTGTTTCAAAGCTTCAACAGGACCATGATGTTTGCCTCCAGAAAGGGTAGAGCTCTAAAGTTAAAATGAATAATATATAAAGTATATAATATAATATAATAATAATATAAAATAAATAATATATAAAGTATAAAGTTAACCACTCAAATCTGAGGAAAAAAGAATTTCATTTTGTGTTATTTCCCCCAATATATAATTAATACAAAAATCCAAACAATATATGTCAATAAAATACTTTAAAAAAAATCAAAATTATAACTTACCACTCCCCCATACCCAGTTCACTGATGAAGTTACTTAGAAACAGCATGATTAAGTTTGGCATATCCTTTCTAATCCTTGCTCATTTAAGATCTGTACAGTATGTGTTTACATTTACAATAAATTCATTTAGTACATTTAAAATCACATTTGTTATAACTGAAAAGGTCTTCAGAGAGCAGATAAACTAATATGCTCTTTTCAGATATATAAATGAAACTAGTTATCAGCCAAGCAAGGACTAAAATTTCACCTTTTTAATGTTTTCATATAAAGAATGTTGGTCTTTCACCTCTTCAGTGCCACACACCTGAAGAACTATCTAAATAACAGGCACATCTGAACTATCACTGATCTTACCTGGGTCCAAAGAAGGCAAAAGCACTTAGCCACATATGGTGGTGAGGAGTCTTATAAGAAATGTTTAAGGGATATTTTAAAACATTTTTAAGGTCTTACCAATATATTATTTTTACATCTTTCAAATGAGTTGCTATGTCCTGATAGCTATCCACAAAGTGACAAATAAGCATCTTAAATGTCTGTAATTTAACATATTTCAGCATTGACACTGCAGTATACACTGTCAATGTTTAAATATACTTTTTAAACTTCAATTATATGGGAAACTGTTGACTCACTTAAGAAATTCAAGCACATAGAATAATTAAAAAGATACTCTCACAGTTTTATGAACAGGATATAAGACAAAGGGTATGGGAATATAAAATGGCACAGCCATTGTGGAAAACAGTACAGCAATTACCCAAAAGAGTACACATAGAATTACCATATGATTCTAGAATTTGCCTTCCAGGTATATATCCAAATGAAGTGACAGCAATGACTTGCAGACATGTGTAAAGCCATGTTCACAGCAGCATTACTCACAATAGCCAAAAGGCGAAGCAACCATGTGTGGATAAACGAATAAACAAAACGTGGTATGTGCATACAGTGGAATATCATTCAGTCTAAGGAAGGAAGGAATTTTTTTTTTTTTTGCAGTACCGGGGATTGAACCCAGGGGCATTCTACCTCTGAGCTACACCCCCAGTCCTATTTTTTTAAATACTTTATTTTGAAACCGGGTCTCATGAAGTTGTGGATGGCCTCACTAAGTAACTGAGGCTGGCCGCGAACCCGGATCCCCTGGTCTTCGCCTCCCAAGTACTGGGATTACAAGCGTGCACCACCACGCCCGGCAAGAAGGAAATTTTGACATATGCTACAACGTGGATGAACCTTGAAGACATTAAGCCAAGTGAAATAAGCCAGTCAGAGCAAATATTCTATGATACTTCTTATACGTGTTCCTAGGGTAGCAAATTCACAGGGACAGAAAGTAGAATGCTGCTCTTACCAGGGGATAGGGGAGGGAGAATGAGGAGTTAGTGTTTAATGGGTGCAGAGTTTGAGTGCGGAAAGACAAAAAAGTTCTGGAGATAGACAAAAATGATGGCTATATACAATGTAAAGGTACTAAATGCCACAAAACTATATACTTAAAAAAGAGTTAAACTGGGCTGGGTGCAGTGGTGCACACCCGTAATCACAACTACTCAGGAAGCTGAGGCAGGAGTATTGCAAATTCAAAGCCAGCCTTGGCAACTTAGTGAGACGCTGTCTCAATCTAAAATTTTAAAAGGGATGGGGATATAGTTCAGTGGTAGAAGGCCTGCGTATCATATGCAAGGCCCTGAGTTCAATTCCTAGCACCACAAAAGGGGGGGTATAACTGGCAATTTTTTGTTATGTATATTTTGCTACAATAAAATTTTTAAGAAGAAAAAGAAACATGGTATAAGGATTCAGTTAGGCTTAATAAATACTGGTAAGTGTGATATATTTTGTTTTGAGACTTACTATTAAAACCTGATAATGAAGATCTCTTGGGTACATCTTTTTATCTCTGACTCTTAAAGCCATAGTAATGTTTCACACATTCAAAAACCAAACAATTTAAACAAAACAGAAAATGAGGAGAGCCCAATATATAAAGCAAACCACCCAAAAGTATTATAAATAAACAATACAACCACACTAAAGGGAGCTGGGAAGAAACTAATTAGAAATAAGGAAAAGTCAAAGTAAACCCTATGGAATTGGACTGGAAATCATAAGTACCAGTATGGCTAATTGACCTATGTGTGCATGTATACTTCTATCACCCTAAAACCCATCAAGATGTATGATTAGAGTGCACCAATAAAAATAAATAAATACCAGTATGAACTCATTTTATACATATATAAAATGAACACATTTTATGTATATATACATGTATCAATAAAGAAATTGATAGTTTTATTCTAACTAAAACTTTCTTGTACTATTTGGAGATTAAATAACATTTATTCCAAAGTTTCAACAGGACCATGATGTTTGCCTCCAAAAAGGGTAGAGCTCTATATGTATTGATATGTATATATGTGTATATACATGTATGTGTATATATGCATGTGTTATGTGTATATATGTATATATATACATGTATCAATATAGAAATGTAAATGTGTGATAATATGTGGGTTGGTAAACACGTTTCCTAGGTTGGCCTGCCGAGAGGTTCTAGAATGAATAACAACCCAACAGCAATAAGCACACCCAATGCCTAGATTTTAGTTTCTAAATACCACTCTCCAATTAAAAAAAAAAAAAAACTATAGCTTCCCAGAAAAATACTCAAAAGAGAATGAGGACATGTCAAAAGGACACAGGAGCTAACCTGAAGGAACTCCTAAAGGGCCTAAACTGTAACAACATGGACAACATAAATAATGTGCACTATAAACCTAGAATAAAGAAAATATCTATGAATTCATACTGATGTGAACAAGTTTATAAACAAATAAATGGAGAAGGTACAACTCTTCATTACACAAGAATTCCAACTAACACATGTTGAAGAAAAGACAAAATTCACCAATGATACTAAAATTAGTGGATATAACTTTACAAAGTCTCAAAGTATCTCCCCTAAGATATTCATTAATTATAAGGGGAAATGATGGCTTTACTAAGGAGAAAGCCAGTGAATACCATTGTAATCTAACATTCAAGGCTAACATCACCAGCATTAATAAAATATTATATTGTTATATATTATTATTATTTTATTACATTAACAATATCAACATATCAATGGTATCAATATATTATGAACCATCTGATATGATACACTGAGAAGGCCACAACATCACTTCTTTAGTATTCTTGCCTAAAACACACCACCTCATTCTTACCATAAAAAAAAACTTCTACAAACTCAACTTTTCTACAAAATAACTGACAAGTATTTTTCAAAAGTGTTGAGGTCAGACTGAAGAGCAGACACACAGTAAAGTAGATCGAGGAGACATGACAACTAAATGTAATGTTGGATCCTAGAGTGGATCCTGGAACAGGTCATTGGTTAAAAAACTGGCAAAACAGCCGGGCGTGGTGGCGCACACTTGTAATCCCAGTACTTTGGGAGGTGGAGACCGGAGGATCCGGGTTCACCGGCAGCCTCAGCTCTCTCTCTCTCTCTCTCTCTCTCCCTGTCTCTCTCTTTCTCTCTAGTGAGGCCCTCCGCAACTTCGTGAGACCCGGTTCCAAAATAAAAAGTATAAAAAAATAGGGCCAGGGTGTAGCACGGAGGTAGAACGCCCCTGGGTTCAATCCCCGGTACCGCAAAAAAAAAAAAAAAAAAACTGGCAAAACTGTAAAAAGGTCTACAGTTTAGTTAACAGTTTTATACCTATGATAATTACCTAATGGTAATCACTGTACTATGGTTATATAAGATGTTAATATTAGGGGAAGCTGGGAAACGGGAACTCTCTATACTCTTTATATTATTTTTACAACTTTCTGTACATCTAAAATTATTTCAAACAAAAACCTCAAGAAAACAAAAAAGACCCTGGTAGTGAGGTTGCATATATGTGGGCAAGAGCCAGGATACCATTTGGTTGGTATTAACACTCATCTATTTCAATCTGAAAAAAAGGAAATTCCCAAAATTTGTTCCTACATTAGTATCCATTCCCTAATCCTCAACTAAATGCCTCCACCAACCCCTACTTCGCTTGGCTCAAACATCTTGGATTCATCTTTTGAATCCTCTGTCTACTCATCCTATTAGGTCTACCTCCAAAATACATCCCAAGTCTAATAATTTCTGACCAACTCCAATGTACCCACTTGTGATAGTTGGTCTGATTTGTCAACTTGACTCACCCCAGATCATGTGACTTTGGTTGTGTAACAGCAGATTGAACCGGAAGTCCTGCCCTAAATGTGGGTAGCAGGGTTCTGATAGGTGCAGGACTTGGATAAAAGGAGAAAGCCGCTTAGAAGGAGCTGCAACTCTTCCTGAAGAGAACACATCTGCTTTCATTTGAGATCGTCAGTCTGCAATTTTGCCGTTTCCTTGAGGAGCTTCTTGATCTTCTGCTCTCGTCTGGGATCATCGGCCTCCAACTCTTCAAACTGAAGCTTCGCCATCATTTCTCCGAGGAGTTTCCTTGTCTTCACATCTTGGACTGGACTGAATTGGTGGTCGCTTCCATCCTGGGGCTCCAGCTCCAAGGAGTTTCCTTGTCTTCACATCTTGGACTGGACTGAATTGGTGGTTGCTTCAATCCTGGGGCTCCGGCTCTTGGACCGCCCGACCAGCTGCTGATTCCTCTGACTCTTCACGTGCAGTTGAAACTTGGGACTGCATTGTGAGCTGATCTAATAAATCCTTTTTCCCCCTCCCTTCCTTTCTTCATTCTGTGAATTCTGTTGATCTGACTAATACACCACTCTAACCCATCACTACCTTTATCCTTGTCCTCAAAGATTAAAATAGTCTCCCAACTAGGTTTCCTGCTTTTTTTCCAAGTTCTCTTAAGATACGCTCCCTATAGCTGCCATTTTTTGTTTTGCGGTACTGGAGATTGAACCCAGGGGCATTTTACCTCCGAGCTACACCCCAGCCCTATTTTTTATTCTTTATTTTGAAACAGGGTCTCACTAAGTTGCAGAGGGCCTCACTAAGTAGCTGAGGCTAGCCACGAACCCGGATCCTCCTGTCTCAGCCTCAAAAATACTGGGATTACAAGCATGTGCCACCATGCCCGGCTTGTCATTTTCTTTTTTAAAATGTAGATCTGTAATTTTGTACTTTAAAATTTTTATCATTTTATCTTAGAAACACAAGCCCTAATAATCAACGGGCCTATGAGAATATAAAATTTCCCCTATACTGGTCTATTTGTGTTTTGCAGAAAGGAAAAAAAAACACATTGGAATAACAGTTTAGCTAGCTAGCTACAGAATTCAATTCCAGGCCTTTCTATTTAAGAATACTAAAATAATATTACCAATAATTCTGGAAGGAGTGCTTGTTTAATGGATGTATACTGGGGAGGATTTGAGTCTATTTTTGTTGTAAAATAACTAAAGAACTTAGAAGTTAATAACTATGCATTAATCATAAACCTTCTTTTAATAAGTTCAAAAGATTTAATGTCACTCACCAGATGATCATTATTTAAAAAGTCTTCAAGAACCTCTTTAGGACACTTTGCCCTTGAAGTTTGTTCAGGACTGTCATCAGAATTAACAGGAACAGGAGATTTGCTAAACAGGATTTAAAGTATATAAAACAACATTAACTTACTAAATTCTAAAAATTAAACACTATATAATTTAAGAATTTTCACTGAAACACAAGTGCTCGCCAAGAAATAACCACCATGAGTATGACTCATATCAGTGTTGTATGGTAATTCCCCCATCTTCTCTCTAAACTGATACCAGAATCCAACCCCTTCCTTTCCTTTGCTCCTCCTTTCAAGCTTTAAGGGGGGGGGGGACTCCAAAGAAACTGAAGATACTAGCCCTCAATGAAATGAATAAGCCCTCAACTATAGACTAGCCCCAAAAGCTCATTGTTTGAAATTAGTAGTACATTTTTCCAATTAAGCCTTGTTAGGGCCGGGTTTGTAGCTTAGTAGTAGAGGACTTGCCTAAGATGTGCAAGGCCCTGGATTTGGTCTCTAGATACACACACACACACACACACACACACACACACACACACACACACACTATCCAGTGATATCCTCAAACCCCACAAACTCAAGTTTCTACTGGAATAGCAGTTACATGTTCCCCCACTTCAAGGCTGCAGAACAGACTTCCCCTCCAGAATTGTATTTACAGAGAGGACAGACTACAGTGTGAAAAGGATTAACTTCTTAGAAGTTAAAATTCTTGAGTGAAAATCCCAATCACTTGAGATGACTTAGGTAATTTGTCTGAACTTCAGTTTCTACATTTGTTGTCCCTGAGAAACTATGTCACAGAAAGGTTAAACACACAAGTGAAAACAATTTTATGAATTCCAAATATGTATACAATAGACCATATAAAAATGTAAATCATTTAAGGAAAAAAGAAAGTAAAATGTAAATGAAAAGAAATGGATAACTCTACATATGAAAAGAACATGGAGATAGAGGTGGAGCTTAAATTTGAAAAAAAAGAAACAAGAATTCCATAACACTCCTCCATTTGCAAAATAACTGTTTTTGGTTCTAAACCTTCATATTAAGACATATATCAGTATTTAATAGTGAAATGAAATAAGTATGTAAGATAGAAATTATACAATATAGATAAGGGAATGAAACATTACACCATCTTGTGGTAACAAATGAAAAATGCAATTTAAAGCAAGCAACACTGAAAGCTATATTCTACAGAATTACAATGTTATTACTATTGTTATTACCATTATTACCAGTATCACTTACTTACAAAGTAACAGGAATATTTTCCCATGATCTTTCTGCTTCAAGTTTATCTAATGAGCAAGGACTGTCATCCTTTTTCATAGACTTTGGTAATTCTTCAGTACGCTGCTCTAGATTTCTCTTGGCCTTCAGGATAAGCAATTCGATTTTATCACCTAATTTTAAAAGATTATATTATTCTTTAAAAATAAGTGGAAAGCACAACAAAATCTCACAAAGGCAATAAGAATTAAGATATTCATATACATGTGCGTAACAGAAAATCATATCAAAATGTGACACTTCAAGCAAAGAAAAAAGGGAAGCAAGGGCATGTACTGTGATACTGGAGATTGAATCCAGGGGTGCTCTACCCCTGAACTACATCCCCACTCCCCCCACCCCGCTTTTTTTTTTTTTTGAGACAGGGTCTCACTGTTGCTCAGGCTGCCTCAAACTTTCAATTCTCCTGCCTCAGCCTCCCAAGTAGCTGTGATTACAGGTTGCACCACCAAACACAGCTGGGAGAAAAGATACAGCTACAGAATGCTATATAAAGGAAGATTATAAGCACTCTAAATTAAAGCTATATCATTACAGCAGAAATAAAACATAAAAGCTCCTAGATATTAGTTCAAATCTGTAGCAAAAAAAAAAACTAAAAACAAAATATTACCACTGAATGGCTTTTCAAATTGTCCTGGGAGAAATGGATTCTCACACTGACATTGGCTATATTCAGGATTACATTCGCAGTTATTAACTAATCCTTTACCATCACTCAAGGAATTTGAAAAGTTTGAAGGTTCAAAAGAATATTCAAAACAATCTAATTTATTCATAAGCCGAGAAGTTCTTTGTGCCTGATAACTATACCGAGGGGAACACTGATCTTCTTTAAATGTTTTATAAACTCTTGGACTATTTGTATCAGGTAGCAAGTCTTGATTGTGGAGCCAGACTGGGTATTTGAAATCAGGTAAACTAGTTATTCCTGAAACGTTAAGGTCAGATTTCTGGCTAGTGAGCCATCTTGGATAATTCTTTTCAAGACTGTGTTCTGAATTGTTCTTGAAAGGTGTTTCCTTAGGAAAAGATAAAGATGATTCAAAGACGCATTTTTTAGTCCTATTCCTAAGTTTGGGGCTTTTTAGTCTACCACATTGCTTTCCATTTATATTTTTGTATCCAAGAGAAGTAACTAAGTTATCCTCGCCAATGGGTGAACAGGATTCCTGAAAATTTGGATTTTTTTCAATGGCTGATGAACAACCCAATCTTCTAATGTATTTCTTGTTTTTCTTGCTTATTTGTTGACCTGGTCCAACATGAGTGAAAGAAAATGATCCATCTGCTGGAAGTCTTAACAAATCATCCGTTGTTAGGCTAATGGAGTCTATGTCATTAACAGTTTTTCTTCTATATGGTAAGGACTTTGAGTGCTTTTTGTGATCAAGATTTTCAAAAACTGAAAAACAAAGCAAAATTCAATTTATCTTCCTTTATCACATATAAATATAACATTCACTAGTGAATGAGAATTAAGAATTTAAGAATATTTTTGGCCGCTTTCTCCTTATCCTCACTAAAGTTTTGATTAGAAGTATAGAAAGCAGAGTTGATAAACCAGAATAGGCTTTTTTCCCACACGTTCTTCAATATTTAATTTCTACACATTTCTCTCCAACCACCTGAATCTTCCTGTGCTTTTTACTTGATTTCCTTAACTTTTTTCTAGACATACCTAATACACGAATACAATCACATGACCAATTAACATTGGTCATTCAATACTGGCTGCAGTATAGAAAAAATATGCTATTCAACGAGATGGAAAAGTAATTTTCTTTCTCTCCTACTCACTCTTCAATGGCCTGGTTACAACAGAGCACAGATGTTCTAATTCTCTTCTTCTGAACTATATTCTCTACATCTCTCTAAGAGTTAAATACAACCTTTTTCCACTGTAGGCCTATTCTGTAAGTGCTCAGTAAGGTGCTAGCTAGTTTATCAACAACTGCATTGCCCAAACTTGTCTTCCTGGAAGCCTTATCAAGGACATACCCTTAACATATCATCAATATTATTGTTCTACAGAATACAGATCAGAAAGACTAATGCAGTCCAATCCCATCAAATGAAACTGAGCGAGTGTAAACTCATAGACTCGGAAAGGCTGGGCTTTGCTTAAGTCATTAAACTAGTTAACGAAGGCTAGAAATACCACATCAGTGCTCCTCCACTATGCTAAAGTAAAATGATGTAAGAGTTTAGGATCATCCACCTGCTATTATCAGTTACATTCATCCCCTTCCCTTCCAAGCTCAAAAGAGGCTTATCAGCTAAAAATTTCTAGGAACCAGAGTATTATACAATTATTTTACAAAAATATTCAGATTTTAATACTATAAATTTTCATTCCAAAATTAAAAAAAATCAAACTTTATAAGGCTACAGCACATCTCTCAAATGCTTCAAATCATTGGGCATAAAGAAAACCAAGAATAAAAGCATACCATTGTTTGGTTTATAAATATATTTGGAGAATTGGGGTATATTAGCAGAACCCTCATTAATGTTAATTTTTCCAGTGCTTGTACCAGGATATATTTGGCTTAAATCAAAATCATCAATATAGGCCTGTAGAGCCTGAGAAGCAGAACTGTACAGTTTGTCTTTATAGTGGAAAGAGCCATCGGATTCCGAGGAGTTACTACCACTCAGGCTGCAGCTTGCCAGGAGAGAAGACACCGAAGATTCCCGAGAACAAACTCTGTGTTTTGTGTTTGATTTTGCCATGGCTTCCTCAAAATGGATTTTTATTCATTTCCCTTAAAAAAAACTGTAATACAAAAATAAAACGTTAGGTGCCAATTAAAAGAAATAATGCCTATACAGAGAAAATTATTAAATGTGTAAACCTTAAAATTTTTAAGGAATGTTATCCTTAATAAACTTCTTTTTAGGCTTTGTAGGGTTTCTATTATCTTGTAAATTCTTTCATCAATGATTTAGAAAACATTAAGCATCTACTATATGCCTGGAAGTATGAACACAAAGTTGTCTGAGAATATACATGGAAAGTATGAAGTACTCACATATTTTTAAGTCCTAAAAACCAGTGGTGAACAGTCATTTTTCTTATGGTGATATATTCTATGACATCACAATACCTAACATTCCCCTATATATAATAAATCATAAGCCTACTGCCATGTGCTGCCAGGTGCTCAAAGAAAAACAATTTTTTTTTCTTGAGATGAGGTTTCACTGCGTTGCCCAGGCTGGCCTTGAATTCCTGAGCTCAAGAGATCTTCTTGCCTCAGCCTCCTGAGTAGTTCAGACTAGAATTAAGCACCACACCTGGCTTTGAGTAAATTAAAATCATCAAATGAAGTATTAAAAGAAGGAACAATGGAGAATATCTACTTTTAATATCATAAATGCCAATATAAAACTTCAGCCAATCCTTCCCCAAAGAAAGACTAAAAAAAAAATTACAATACCTATCTGTAAAGAAATAAACTAGCTAGACATGGTGGCGCATGCTTGTAATCCCAGTACTTGGGAGGCAGAGACAGGAGCATTGCAGGTTCGAAGACAAACTTGGCAACTTAGACCCTGTTTCAAAGTAAAAAATAAAAGAGGGCTGTGGGAGGGGGTAGCCAAGAGGTAGAACACCCTTAGGTTCAATCTCCAGTACCACCAAAAAAAAATATAAAGAGAGAAATTTTATTTCAGAATGAGCTAGCAAGCCAGGTGTGTTGGACATGCCTATAATCAGAGTACTTGGGAAGCTAAGACAGGATAGCAGGTTCGTGAACAGCCAGACTCTAATCCAAAATTAAAAATAAAAAGAGCTGGGGGTGTAGCTCAGAGGTAGAATGCCCCTGGGTTCAACTCCCAGTACCCCCCCAAAGCTAGCAATACGCACTTTTCCTAAAATAACTTTTTTTGGGGGGGCAGTGACAGTGCTTTGGATCAAACCCAGGTCTTCATGCATGCTGGGCAAGCATACTACCTCTGAGTTACCTACATTCTTAATATTCATTTATATTTTAATTTGAAACAGGGTCTCACAAAGTTGCTAAAGTTCTCATGAAGTTGCTGAGGCTGGCCTCAAACCTGAGATCTTCCTGTCTCAGCCTCCCAAGTACTGGGATTAAAAGAATGTACCACCTTCACGGGGCCCTATTTTCAATTTTTATATTAAACAGATTCACCTCACCTCTTTCAAAAGTGGTTTGACCAATTTGGAAATCAATATTCATCTTGCTGTTTTTCATTTTTGGTACTGGGAATTGAACCCAGAGGCATTCTACCTCTAAACTATACCCCCAGGCCTTTTCATATTTTTTATTTTGAACAGGGTCTCACTAAGTTGCTAAGAGTCTTGCTAAGGTGCTGAGGCTGGCCGTGAACCTGAAATCCTCCTGTCTCTGCTTTTTTATTTTCCATTATTAAAATTGAGAGAGCTCTTTTCTATCTTAGTAGAGCAACAGGAACTATATTTGAAAATGCAAGAAATAACAGAATGGGTAGGCACTAATTCAAAATGTAATATGACATTTGCTGAAAAGGATTTTTTCTACACTAAAAGAGGAGTAATGTCTAGGACTTAACACATGCTATGATGTTGTAAAGTCAGTATGCTTAATTTTTTACTACAATTTTGGAACTATTTAAGTTACAATAGCATATGTGTGTGTGCATGCGTGTGCATGCGCGTGTGTGTGTGTTACTGGAGATTGAACCCAGCGCATTCTACACATGACCCACACCCCCAGCCCTATTTTCTATATTGAAACAAGGTCTCACTAAATTGCAGAGGGCCTCAATAAGTTGCTGAGGCTGTCTGGGAAGCTGCAATCCTCCAGTGTCAGCCTCCCAGACACTGGGATTACAGGAGTGTACCCATGCCTGGTTTACAATAAGTGCGTGTGTGCGTGGTGTGTGTGTGTGTGTGTGTGTGTGTGTGTGTGTGTATTGAACTCAGGAGCATTCTAGCTCCAAGCTACACCTCTAGCCCCTTTTTTATTATTATTTGTTTTGAAACAGGGTTGCTGAGGGTCTCACTATGCTGCTGAGACTGTCCTTCAACATGCAATCCTCCTGTCTCAGCCTTCCAAGCACTGGGATTACAGATGTGCACTACCACACCCGGCTTACAATAACTTCTGAAACCTTAGTAACTGTCAAATTTGACATTAAAATATGGAAAGTTTCCTAATGGAAGCTACATCTTCCCCCTATAGCCACAAAGCATGCCTTTCCAGACCTGACAGTGGTCAGCAAAAGCAACAGAACATAACACAATGATTATTTATTTAGCCTTTTCCATATCCCTGAATGCTGTGATATGGTAGATCTCTAAAGAATGGATAGAATAAGTCAGCTTTGCCTTTTTTTCATCCCTTCTACTACAGAAATTTAAATTCACTCAAGTAAATTTGCTTGGATGAGCTTAATTGAACGTTTTGTCCCTTATCTGAACACATAAAGGTTACAACTTTATTTTACAAAATCTTAAAAGGGAAAGCAATCGGACTATAGTTCTGTTAGTGGATGATAACATTACTAGTTAATTCACACGAGTGACAAAAAGAGAATCCACGATTTAATTTTTATTATAGAAAGTTTTCAAACGTATGCAAAAGTAGAATTGTTTAATAATTAAACTCCTATGCACCCAGCACGCTGCCTCCAACAATTACCAAAGTACCTCAACTTTTTATACATATTCCACCCACTTCTCCCCAGTTCAGTCACAGGCTTATTCCGAATCCCATACAAACTAAGCAAATCTCATATATCTTACCATTTCCTCCGCAAACGCTTCCGTGCCAGTCTCCAAAAGCAAATCCATCATTTTTAATAGAACGTTAAAAACTTAACAGCAAAACAAACGTCATCTACTTTGATGCAAAAACAGAATGTTCCGTGTTAACGCAGCAGCGGGACTATCGCACGGGAAGTTGACAACTCTTGGAAGGAGCAGCTCTGTGGTTTCTAAGTTATGAAAGCGAACGCTGGTTGATTCTGCAGCAGAGACGAGACGCGGCGGACCTGGAAAGCGAGGGTGGCCGGCGCCCCTCGGCTGCGCAGCCTCCGCCCATCCCGAGCGCGCTGGGCCTCACTTTTCCGCCGGATTGGGCCAGCACCCTGCGTCGGGGCTGCCCAGCAGCCTGTCTCGGGGCGCCCGTCAGTCACAGGCCACACCGTCTTCCAGGAGTTACTTTCCACTCTAAGCCTTCATGCAGCAGCAGCAGCAGCAGCAGCAGCAGCAGCGAGCGCAGCGCGCGTTCCGAGGCCCCGACCTCCAGGCGCGACCCCCGGGGCCCAAGTCCCCGGCCCGGAGCCGGCCCTCCCAGGGACACTCCCGCGGCGGTTCTTCCAGACTCCCGCCCGCTGCAGACGACGGCCGCTCAGCCCTTCCCTCCAAGTCACGGCCCCCGTCGGCCTAACGCCCGCCACGGCCCGGACAGAGATTAAAACCGCACACTGCCACCGCTCTCCGCGCAGAGCCCAGGCCTGCTCCGGAACCGGAGCCCCGACAAAGCACCCCGACCCGGACGCGGCTCAGCTCGCAGCCTCCTCGGCCGTCAGAGCCCAGAGCGCCGCCCGCGCTCGCGTTCAAACCGGCCCAACATGACGCCAGCGACGTGCGCGTGCGCGTGGCACGTGCGTGCGCACCGTGCGCGTGCGCTTGGCCCTGCGTGCGCGCCGTGCGCGTGCGCGGTGCGCAGCGCGGGGTCCCGAGCCCGGGAACAGCTCAGGGGCGGAGCGGGCGTGTAGGGCCCGTGGGTTCCGGTCCCGGCGCGGGGTGTCGTTTCTCGCTTGGGAGGCGGCGGGCCCGGACCACATCCACGCAGCTGTCTCCCGCGCCCCCGCCCGCGTCACCGCCGTCCTCGGCCACTGTGCGGGGGCGGGCAGGGGGGACGGAGACGGGGGCGTTGGCAGCTGCCGTTCCCGTCGCCGAGAGCCGCTCCCACATCCCCCGACCTGCCAAGTGAGCGCTCACAGACTTCCCTCCCCGGCTGAGACATCCTCGCAACCACTTCTCTTCCCTCCTCCCTTGTCCTTCCCCACCCCACCGCGGAGCCCGGCCCTCCTGGGCTTCCAGCCGGCTCCTCACACCCGAGGCAGGTGCAGGGTTCCAGAAGGCAGTTTGGCCAGGGAGGGGGTTTAACAACCCCCTGGGGGGACCTCGATTCCCAGGGAGGAATGGCCGGGAGCCAGCACGGACTGGGGACCCGTCAGGGAGCCCAGAAAGAGGGAGTTCATACAAACAGATGTAAAGACCCATCACCAACAGGTGTGAACCTGTCTACAAGAATGGGACAGGATATGAGGTGCGAAGAATCCAGTTTCATCCAAGTGGTGTGTCAGGAAAAGATGCCATCTCAATCTTGGTTTATGTTTATTTTCCAATGATCCTCTGGGTGAAGATATCCTGGTCCAATATTCCATTTGAATATGTTCCAGCCCATCCGATGTCACGTCACTAGGTAATACAATTGTAGTCTTGCTGTATGCTTTCTTCTTTAGCCTACTAAACTTTACCTTCCTGTTTCTCTTAGCAAATGAGTCCAGCAGCTATAAAATTCAGGTTAATGGTTCAATTAAACACATCTATTGTGGCGGTGTTAGTGATCTGAAAACAATAAGACACAGTCTCTGCAGGAGTTTACAGCCACTGATAAATTCCAGTAATCTGCTAAATTTCTAGATCAATCAACATCAAGTAGGTTGCTGATAAGAAAGAACTGCGTTTCATTTGCTAGGACAAGCCCAGGTCAAGAATCAGCCACGGATTGTTAATGGCATGAGCTTAAAAAGTTAGACTATTTTTTACCCACATTCCACCTAAATATCATTATAATCTGTCCCTCTTTAAAATAAGTTTAAAACAGTATCTTTTAGAGTTTCTTGTACTAGCTTTTCCTTCCATCTTGGAACATATACAAAAAAAATATTTTCTAATGAAGACATAAGTGTAAATGAAGGACACTGAGAAGATATAAAGGACATTATCAAATATATTGACTTGATTCATGGATCAAAGTAATTCTACTTCCACTCTGTTCCCTTACAGGTGGGCAGACATGGAGGTTTCCCCAAGGATTTGGAGAAGAGATACAATGATTACTAAAATTCTGGACTAGATTTGTTAAGGAAGGTAAAGAAACAAGGACTCTACTAGGAAAGAGGAAATTATGCTTTACTAAAACTTTTCTGATATAAAAGATATCATCTAGCTGTTGTGCCTCACTGGAGAACGAAACAAAAGAAATTTATGATCTAACCTAGAGATTTTTTCAATGAGAGCTAAGGAAGAAATGATATGATAATTAAACCCTAAGAACATTTATTGAGGTGCTTAAGGAGACAGTTCTCTGAAGATTTTTTAATGGTGGTTTTATTTTATTTTATTTTATTGTGGTACTGGAAATTGAATCCAGGGGCATTCTACCTCCAAGCTACACCCCTAGCCCTACTTTTTATTATTTATTTATTTATTTTTATTTATTTATTTATTTTGGGTACTGGAGATTGAACCCAGAGGCATTCTACTTCCAAGCTACACCCCCAGCCCAATTTTATTTCTTATTTGGAAACAGGGTCTCACTAGATTGCTGAGAGTCTTCTTAAATTGCTGAGGCTGGCTTTGAACCTGCGATCCTCTTGTCTCAGCCTCCCAAGTACTAGGATTACAAGCGTGCGCCACCACACCTGGCTTTTATTCTTTATTTTGAAACAAGGTTCCACTAAGTTGTGGAGGGCCTCACTAAGTAGCTGAAGCTGGCCGTGAACCTGCAATCTCCTGTCTCAGCCTCCTAAGGACTGGGATTACAAGCGTCCACCACCATGTCCGGCTTAATGATGGTTTTAAACGTGTCCATTTTAAGAAAAGAAACTCACCTTTCTGATCACCTAAAGCAGGATCCCTCCCTGATTCAAGTACTTTACATATATTATCTTAATCCTTGTAGATTCCCTAAGTGTTATTATCCCCAATCTATTAATATGGAAATTGAAGTTCAAAGGTTAAGCAGTTTATCCAAAATAATACAGATACTGTATTATTGATGATAGATGTAAGGTTAGGATTTGAATGCAGCTCTGTGATTTTTTTTTTTTTTTTGCAGTACTGGGGACTGAACCCAGGGGCATTCTACCTCATGCTACACCCCAGCCCCATTTTTTATTCTTTATTTTGAAACAGGGTCTCACTAAGTTGCAGATGGCCTCACTAAGTAGCTGAAGCTGGCTTTGAACCTGTGATCCTCCTATCTAAGCCTCCTAAGTACTGGGATTACAAGTGTGCGCCACCACGCCCAGCTTGTGATTTTATATTCTTTGCACCCTACCTGCCATCTTCCCTTAGGGGAAAACTGGTTTGATGGATAGAAGGGCCATTTAGACTACAGCTTCCTGAACTTCATTCACAGCAGAAGTAATATTTTACTTAATCTGTCTTTGCTGTCCGTACTACTGGACCTGCCTTGGTCCATTTGGGTTGCTACAACAGATGACTGTAGACTGGGAGGCTTATAAACAGCACACATTTATTGTTCACAGTTCTGGAGACTGGAAGTGTGAGATGAGGCTGCCATCACAATTGGTTTCTGGTGAGGGCCCTCTTCCATGTTGCATACTGCCATGTTCTGCTGTGTCCTCACAGAGCAGAAAGGGCAAATAAGCTCTCTGCAGTCTCTGATCAGGACACTAATCCCATTTGTGAGGTCTCTGCCCTTATGACCTAATCACCTCCCAGAGGCCCCACCTAATACCATCATATTGGAGGTTAGCATTTCAACAAATGAATTTTGAGAAGTACAAACATATTCAGCAGTGTTTAAATTCAAGTAGGGATCCAGTAAATGTGTTTAAATTGAATTGATTTAAAGTTTATCCTTTCTGAGGAAGTGACAGTTGAGCAGACACCAAACAGAGTCAGTCATGTGAATACACTGGGGAAGAATTTTCCAGGCAGAAGACCAGCAAGGATAAAGACCCTGAGGTAGAAAGTTGCTTGGTTGTATTTGAGGAACAACCTGGAGGTCAATATGATTGAAGCTAAGTGAACAAGAAGACATTCAGTATGAGGTATATTTGAAGGAGTCAGGGGTCAGATCTTGTAGTGCCACTGCCGCTTACTTTGAAAAGATTAATTCCCAAGAGCACATGATCAGCAGATTGTGATGCATTACTAAGGAAAGGAGCATGTTAGAAATAATAGTGACTAATTGCCTGGCTATTGTATGCCAGGCACTGGGGTAGGACATTTAAGCGCATTATCTCATTTAACCCCTCCTGCTAATTCTACAACTTAGGTGTCATCCCAATTTTACACCAAGAAGAAAATGAGAAAACAGAAATATTAAGTAACATGATTTACACAGTAAGTGGCAGCAACAGAATTTAACCCAGGCATCTTTGATTCCAAAAGTCTGGCTTTTCCCACTATTACCACATTTTCTCATTTTAAAGTAGGAGAAAGGGGTTCAAGCATACATGCAATCAACAAGTAATTATTGTGCATTGCCAGGTGATAGACATTGTAGAAATAGTATTAAAATGTAATATATTTTAAAAGTTTTTATATGAGCTGGGAATAGTGGCATATGCCTATCTATAGTTCTAGCTACTTGGGAGACTGAGGTGGGATGATCCCTTGAGCCCATGAGTTTGAGACTAACCTGAGCAACAGTAAGACCCCATCTCAGAAAAAAGAGAAAAGTTTTAAGCCAGGCGTGGTGGTGCATGCTTGTAATCCCAGTACTTGTGAGGCTGAGACCGGAGGATCGGAGTTCTCTGCCAGCCTCAGCTACTTAGGCCCTCCGCAACTTAGTGAGACCCTGTTTCAAAAATAAAGAATAAAAAAATACAGGGCTGGGGGGTGTAGCCCGGAGGTAGAATGCCCCTGTGTTCAATCCCCAGTACCGCAAGAAAAAAGAAAAGTTTTTATATGATTACATTCTTAACTAATCATTTGTTTTTAAAACTTTACAGATAGATGGACTATAAGGCAATTGCCCAACAAACTGCGGAAGAAGTTTTAAGTTACAATCAAGATACATCAGGCTGGAAAGTAGTTAAAATTTCAGTAAGAAAACAAGTTAAATATGTTTCAAGAGTTTGTTTTTTTGATAATTCATTGCAAAGATATTTTTTTAATATTTTCTTTTACAAACCAGAAAAAGTATATTTTTACTTTTGTTTTTTTATTTTCCCTTTTTTTTCTTTCCATTAACTGACAGTTAATTTGTTTCTGGATTTTTATTCCCCTTTGAGAAAAAGATAACTGTTTCAAGCAAGGCTTCTAGAAGATTCCTTGGAAATCTGTAAGTATAATTTCCTATTTGTAATCATCATTTAAAATTCAGTGGCATTACTGTATCTGGAATTAATGCTGTTCATTAACTACAGCAAATTATTTGATAATCAGGAAATAAATTATTAAGTCACTAGACTGAAATGTGATATTAATAAAATAGAAAAATGATATACCATCTAATGATTTATTTTCACACTTGAAGACAATGACAAGACAAAAAAAAAATCCCTTTCAGCTAGGGCTATAGCTCAGTGGTAGAGCGCTTGCCCTGCATGTGCAAGGAAGGCACTAGATTTGATCCCCAGCACCAAAATAAGTAAATAAATAAAAATCTCTTCTTTTTATTTTTTTGTGGTACCAGGGATTGAACCCGGGGTGTTCTGCCTCCAAGCTATACCCCCAGCCCTATTTTTTATTCTTTATTTGGAAACAGGGTCTCACTTAAGTTGTGGAGGCCTCACTAAGTAGCTGAGGCTGGCCTCTTCTAATGGATAATTAACTTAAATAGGAAATTTCCACTGCAAAAAATTATTACTGTAAAAAACGCAGGGGCGTTCTACCTCCATGCTACGCCCCAGGCCCTATTTTTTTATGCTTTATTTTTGAAACCAGGTCTCACGAAGTTGCGGAGGGCCTCACTAGGTAGAGAGAGAGAGAGAGAGAGAGAGAGAGGAGAGAGAGAGAGAGAGAGAGATCGCGCGCGCGCATGAGCACTGAGGTTGGCCGCGAACCCGAATCCTCCGGTCTCCGCCTCCCAAAGTACTGGGATTACAAGCGTGCGCCACCACTCCCAGCTCAATTTTTTTAACTATTGGCCAAATCTGTTATGATTCTTCCATTCATTTTAACAATTATCAGGAAAATAATTCCTTGTTTTTTATCTAAACAATAACTCTAATAGTGGCACTTTCAAAAATAAACTGAGGAGCCGGGCGTGGTGGCACACGCTTGTAATCCCAGTACTTTGGGAGGCGGAGACCAGAGGATCCAGGTTCGCGGCCAGCCTCAGCTCTCTCTCTGTCTCTCTCTCTGTCTCTCTCTCTCTCTACTTAGTGAGGCCCTCTGCAACCTTGTGAGACCTGGTCTCAAAATAAAGTAAAAAAAATAGGGCCGGGAGTGTAGCGCGGAGGTAGAACGCCCCTGGGTTCAATCCCTGGTACCGCAAAAAATAAAAATAAAAAAATAAAAAATAAACTGAGGGGGAATGAGTATAATCAATCCCAGGCACTCTAGGAAAATAAATTTTGGCTTTTTGTTACCTTAAAGATAAAACCAGTGGAGACAGTAACCTATGCATCAAAGAAACGTTGGAAGTTATGCAAATATTTCCTGAGTATTCATATGTAAGGTACTATGTATACAATGCCTAGATCCAGTCAAAAATAGCCTCCCTTAGGCTGTTTTAAAGCTTTATTGAAACTTTTGCTGGGTGTGGTGGCACATGCCCATAATCCCAGTACTTGGGAAGCTGACACGTGAGGATCGCAGGTTCACAGCCAACTTCAGCATCTTAGCAAGGCTTTCAGCAACTTAGTGAGACCCTGTTTCAGATTAAAAATTAAAAGGGTTGGGGGTATAGCTCAGAAGCAGAATGTCCCTTGGTTCAATCCCCAGTATCAAAAAAAGAACAGGTTTGAATCCAATTTTCTCACACTGTCTTAATTTCATTGAGTAGCCAAACCCAAACGAAGGTTATTTACTTGCCCAAGTTGATGATCTTAAGCTGAAATTTACACTGATTCAGAACAAATTCCAGGAAGACACATCTGACATGCTGCCTATTTCTGCATGGCCTTGAAGCTAAGAATGGTTCTTATATTTTCAAATGAATGAAACAAACCAAAATGAAAATATTTCCTTACATGTAGAAATAAATGAAGTTCAAAACTCATTGTGTATAAAGTTTAATTATAACATGGCCACACCCATTCATTATATATTATCTGTGGCTGCTTTACCATGACACCAGCAGAGTTGAATAGATGCAACAGAAATCACGTGGCCTGAAAAGCCTAAAATATTTACCATCTAGACCTTTACTGACCCCTGCTCTAGACCATATTACATCCTTAAGTTAAAAATTGGAGCCATGGGAGACTGCAAAACCACATCAACTTCTCAGTTACTATTGGCTTATGATAAATATAGCAGTTAAAAATTTAGTAGAAAGATTTTAGAATAATCCTAAATAAAAGCAACCCTTTTACAAAGACTATTGAAACATTAGAAGCAAAATTAGTAGAAAAGTGAATTTTAAATATAATTATTGCAATGCATATTTAAATAAGTTTTGCTCACACTCAGGCAGCCCTAGGGTGGTGGTCCTCATGCTGAGGGACAAAACTCAGGCTCCTGACCACACCAGCACCATCCTGGAATGGGGCATCTTGGAGCAGATTCTCCAGCCCTGACCAGGCCCTCAGATGACTGCAGCCTGGGGCCAGTGTGCTACCCATAGCTTCACAAGAAACTCTAAGCCTCAGGCTCCCTGCTGGACTGTACCCAGATGTTCAACTCAAAGAAATCATGAAAGATGGTGTTTGTTGTTATTTTAAAGCACACATACAAAATAGCTTTGCTACCTTTAATTGAATATTAGTGTGTTGAATTGCTGATACAAATTGAGCATCTGTAATTTAGGACTGAAATCTGAAATGCTCCAAAATGTAAAATATTTTGAGCGCCAACATGACACCACAAGTGGAAGATTCCATATCAGGAAACTGTTTCATGCATATGCCTAAATTTTTTTAAAATATCATATTAAATTACCTTCAGCACCTATACTCTCAGCTGTTTGGGAGCCTGAGGCAGAAAGATCAAACATTCAAGGCTAGCCTTGGCAACTTAGTGAGATCCTGGTCTCAAAATTTTAAAGAATTAAAAGGATTGGGAATGTAGCTTAGTGGTAGAACATTTGTCCAGCATGAGTGAGGCCCTGGGTTCAATCCCCAGTGCCACATACATACACACACACATACACACACACGCACACATACACACACACATACACACATTACCTTCAGGGATTGGAATATGAGGGATATATGAACCATAAAGAATTATGGTGTTGAGCCGGGCGTGGTGGCACACGCTTGTATCCCAGTACTTGGGAGGCTGAGACAGGAGGATCACAGGTTCGCCGCCAGCCTCAGCTACTTAGTGAGGCCCTCCGCAACTTAGTAAGACCCTGTTTCAAAATAAAGAATAAAAATAGGTCTGGGGGTATAGCTCAGAGGTAGAATGCCCCTGGGTTCAATCCCCAGTACTGCAAAAAAAAAAAATTCTGGTGTTTAGACTTAGGTCCCATCCCTAAGATATCTCACTATATATATGCAAATACTCAAAAATCTGAAAAAAATCAAATCTGTAAGATATCTCATTATGTATATGTAAATACTCCAAAATCTGAAAAAATTCAAAATCTGAAACATTTCTGGTCCTAATAAGTATTTCAGATAAGAGATACTCAACCTGTACTACCACCAAGTTTTTTCACTATTATTTGCTAATTTAGCATGCCTTCAACTTTAATTGAACCATATTTTCAGCTTAGACTAAAATTTTGAATTTTCTTTATTCTGTTGACTATAGATACCGTGTTGAAGGGATAATTCCAGAACCAACAGTTAAACTCTCCGATTTCCTCTACCAACCTGGAAACAGGGTTACATGGGATAAATCATTGAAAGTGTACAATATGATACACAGGATTGATACGGTAATTTATTGTTTAATAGTAGACTTTTTCTGTATTTGTGTGTTTTATGTTTTATATCTTAGTTAAGTTTATTAAAACTATGTATGTAAATACTTAGCATTTTATAGATTCAAGTTGAGTTTCATAAAATTCTTAAAACTTTGTTATTGGTCAAGAGTTTAATTCCAAGTAGCTTTATTCTGTTGGTAAATACATATCACATTTGAATCTGGTAAAGTCTCTTGGTGATGTGTACCTTTTCTTATGAGAAGAAAACTCAGGGATTCACCTCCATTACATAAAAAACAAAAATAATTAAGCATGCCTTGATGGGAAGTTTAGGCTTATTGTATTCACATTACATTAGAAAACAGGAATGATGTAGATATGTACCTTGGGGACTTAAGAACAAACAGCATATAGTATTGAAGACTAAGGGTAAAATATAAAGGACAGAAATAACGTTATATAAAAGGCTGCAATTTAGGAACACTTTCAAATGCATTATCTCAGTTAAATAGTTATGAAGAGGAAGAATAAAAATAAAGAGAAAGAAGCTGGGCGTGGTGGCGCACACTTGTAATCCCAGTACTTTGGGAGGCGGAGACCGGAGGATCCGGGTTCGCGGCCAGCCTCAGCTCTCTCTCTCTCTCTCTGTCTCTCTGTCTCTCTCTCTGTCTCTCTCTCTCTCTCTCTCTCTCTCTCTCTCTACTTAGTGAGGGCCTCTGCAACTTCGTGAGACCCGGTTTCAAAATAAAGTATAAAAAATAGGGCCAGGGGTGTAGCACGGAGGTAGAATGCCCCTGGGTTCAATCCCCGGTACCGCAAAAAAATAAATAAATAAATAAAGAGAAAGAAAAATATAGGTAATCACAGCAGAAAGTTGAAGACAGGCTGAGAGAAAGAGGGAATGTGAGAGGCAAAGTTTAGAAAAGATCGAGTAAGAGGTGAGAGAATAGAGGAGAAAAATGAATGAAATAAGAGAAAAAATGACACGGTAAAGAGAGGTATAAACAAGGGGGGAAAAGTAGGGTCAGGGATTCTGAACTTTGGTGCAGCACACTATAGGTCTGTCAATCGTTAAGACTGCTGTAAAAATAAGCTCTTGTAATGGAAAGTAGTCCTCTTTTACTGTAATGTATTAAAAAATTATTCTCCATTTCTATTAACTGTTTGTGTTTTTTCCCTCTTAAGAATCTGTTTTGTAAAGGAATCCCAACTTTATTCTAACTCTTCCCCAGACAGATGTTTATGTTCTTTTGGCTAATTAATTCATTTCACAAATGCATTTTGAGCACCTACTATCAACTACATGCTGTATTAGCACTGGGATAAGAGACAGAAAATGCCCCTGCTTTCACAGAGCTTATATTCTAGTAAGAAGAAAAATAATAAGAAAGATAGTATCAGAGCCAGGCGTAGGTGGTACATGCCTGTAATCCCAGTACTTGGGAGTCTGAGACAGGAGGATGGCAGGTTCGAGGTCAGCCTCAGCAACATAACGAGGCCTTCAACAATTTAGCAAGACCCTGTTTCAAAATTTAAAAATGGGGGGCTGGGGATGTGACTCAGAGGTAAAAACATGGCTGGGTTCAATTCCCAGTGAAGGAAGGGAGGGAGGGAGGGAGGATGGATATTGGATAGTGATAAGTATGAAGGCTAGGAATTGATAAAATAAATACTATGAAGGTTAATAGTATAGGCAATGAGCAGGAGAAGCTAATTTATAGCTAATTAATCAGGAAGGGTCTCTCTGAGTGAGAGATGTTTGAGTAGAAACCTGATAACAAAATGGAGATGAGGGGATAGATAAAGATGTGGGAGGCAGCCTCAGAGGGAGGCCAATGCAAAGGGCTTGAGGCTGGACAGAGTTTGGCAATGTTTTTTTTTTATGTTTTTATTGGTGCATTGTAGTTTCACATCACAATGAGTATCACTTTGGTGTTAGCATACATGCACACAGCTCTTGGTGTCCCTCCCCCGCCCCCCCACATGTAGCACTGAGAATGATGTTGGTATAATCTCATATATACACATTGTTTATGACAGTAATTCCATAGATTCACTTCTTTCTTACCCTTCCTCTTCCCTTGTACCCCTTCCCTTGCACCACTGAAGGTTCTCCGTTGTCATTGGAGTCCCTTTTGTGTCCCCACTACTCCCTAAGTTGTGCATATTAATAAAAACATATTAATGACGAGAACAGCAAAGTAGGTCTGTGGAGTTTGAACATGAAGAGCAGGAGCAGAGTGGTAACGGGTGATCTTGGAGGGGTTAGGCTGGGAATCGGATTCTGCAAATCATAGTTCATGGGAAGAAATTGTATTCTAAGTTCAGTGAGAAGCTATTGGAGTCTTTTAAGCAGGGGAATGACTGATTTGATTTATACTTTTAAGAGACAACTGTTGAAAGGAAAATGGATTGTCAAGGGCAAGAATTAAATTGGGAGCTCTCGTGGTAATCCCAGTGTAACCTCATGGTGCTTGTGCCAGGGTGGTAGCAGTGGAGAGGGAGATAAATCAGAGGATTTAAGATGCATTGTAGAGTCAGTAGGACTTACTGATTCAGGGAGAAAAGAATCAAAGATAAGTTCTAAAACTGGATTAATCGTAGTGAAGGTTGCATGAATAAATTAACCTACTTTAGAAAACTTGTTGAACTGTATACTTAGAACAGATGAACTTATGTAAATTATTCCTCAGCTGTTTTTTTTTTTAAATGAGTCCTAGGGCTGCGGGTGTAACTCAGTAGTAGAATGAGCTCATTCAGCTGGGCGTGGTGGCGCACGCTTGTAATCCCAGTACTTTGGGAGGCGGAGACCGGAGGATCCGGGTTCGCAGCCAGCCTCAGCTCTCTCGCTCTCTCTCTCCCTGTCTCTCTGTCTCTCTGTCTCTCTCTCTCTCTCTTCTTAGTGAGGCCCTCTGCAACTTTGTGAGACCCGGTTTCAAAATAAAGTATAAAAAATAGGGCCGGGGGCGTAGCGCGGAGGTAGAACGCCCCTGCGTTCAATCCCTGGTACTGCAAAAAAAAAAAAAAAAGAATGAGCTCATTCCCCAGCATGGCAAAAATATAGTCCTATGGTTTTAGCTAATTGTTGCTTTTTTAGAAAGAGGTGGTAAATGAGAATGAAGGAGTAAAACAAATGTTGCTATGATCATGTTTGTAAAATTCCAGATCTCTGGGTCTTTGGTCTTTTTGAATATTCAACTCACATCCCACTTATCAAAATAAGCAAAAGTAAATGTCTTGTATACCTGCCCTTCACTTAATGATTTATTTAGAATTCTACTTTTATCTACTTTTGTTAACTGATCTTAAAGTCTGGAAGGGGAAAAAAGTTATAGGAAGACCTGGGAAGCTAAATCAATTTCATATTGTAAAGAGGCTTTAAAGTTCCTACCCACCAAAAAAAAAAAAATGTACATGACCTTTTTGAGATTTGACTACTCAGTTTAAGAAACATTGTCCATAGACAGGCGTGGTGGTGCACACCAGTAATCCCAGTACTTGGGAGACTGAGACGAGGATCTCAGGTTCAAGGACAGCCTCAGCATTTTAGTGAGACTCTCAGCAACCTAGCAAGACCCTATTTCAAAACAAAAAAGGGGGGGGCCTGGAGTGTAGCTCAGAGGTAGAATGCCCCTGGGTTCAATCCCAAAAACCACAAAAAATGGGGGAGGGGAAAAGGAAGGTCCAAACATTAGACTATTTCACATTCATCATTGCATTAAACTAATCATACAGTTCCATTAGCTCTTCAAATATTTTTCCTGCTACAATGGAAAGAATATTAGACTTGGCATCAAAAAACTTGAACCCAGTGCCGGGCGTGGTGGCGCACGCTTGTAATCCCAGTATTTTGGGAGGTGGAGACCGGAGGATCTGGGTTCGTGGCCAGCCTCAGCTCTCTCTCTCTCTCTCTCTGTCTCTCTCTGTCTCTACTTAGTGAGGCCCTCCGCAACCTCGTGAGACCCAGTTTCAAAATAAAGTATAAAAAAAATAGGGCTGGGGGTATAGCGCGGAGGTAGAATGCCCCTGGGTTCAATCCCCGGTACCGCAAAAAAAAAAAAAAAACTTGAACCCAGATGCAGAGAGATTATGTGGCTTGCCCAGGGTTACTGCAGCCAATATGTGGTAGAGCCAGGATGTGTACCTGGTTTCCTAATCCCAATTCCATGCCCTTTCTAGTCTGTATTCCACAATATCCTGAATAGCATCATACTGTAAGCAAACTTATTTTACCTTATTAATAGTTATAGTATTCATCTCTAGAAGTGTGTTTTAATTTCCTGCTGTTCACCCCATGGGTGAGGGAGTAATTCCCGCTCTAGGGTTATGGGGATGGCCAAATATACCTGACACTGGACAAACGAGAACAACAGCAGTTTATTAATCATTAATCACAGGGAACGAGAACACACAATGCCACAAAGAGCTTAAACAACCAGAGGCTGCAGGAGGCAGGCTTTATATAAGTATCAAGAGGGTGAGATGACCCCCAGTTCCCAGAGGAGGATATGATTAAGTAACTGTTTGAATAATTCCACGAGCCAACAGGGAACTGAAATCCACTAAACAGGGATAAGTAATAACTGTGCTGGTCCTTTTGATAAGGAGGTTGTTTAGCTTAAGATATATTACATGTAGGAACAGAGTAGGGAGAGAAGCTTACAGTCATGCTATTCAAAACCCAACCACGCCGGGCGTGGTGGTGCATGCTTGTAATCCCAGTACATTGGGAGGCAGAGACCGGAGGATCCAGGTTCACGGCCAGCCTCAGCTCTCTCTCTCTCTCTCTCGCTCTCTCGCTCTCTCGCTCTCTCTCTCTCTCTCTCTCTCTCTACTTAGTGAGGCCCTCTGCAACTTCGTGAGACCCAGTTTCAAAATAAAGTATAAAAAAATAGGGCCGA
>PVJS01012252.1:0-34876 GCA_004027185.1 Glis glis | reverse complement strand
ATCAACAATTCATGCTACGTTATTAATTAGTCAGTGTTATGTGCTATTATAACTGATTGAAGTTTATATTGTCTTTGCTGGACATATTTCAATCAACTTATCCAAAGCCAGCATACAGAGAGAGAAACCATTACCCACCAAATAGCTTCTTCCATTCTCTAAACCTTCAATAACTACATAATTCTTTGCTTTAGATACAAATCTTTCCCACTATGCTTTTTTCTGCTCCCTGTAGACTTCTCCTGTTTTCTGTTTGCTTTCTGTAAATTTATCAGTTTTCACATCTCCTTAATATTCCACTAGAAAAGAATTTATTTTCCCAGTGAGAGAACGCCCAAAGCCAGTATGAACTAACACCTGTTTTGCTTTGTTGGATGAAGTAGAGAACATCAGGCTACAGTACAATAATGTGACTACAGTCACATTATTAGTCATTAGTCACAGCCATGCATTATTAGTCTTCTGTGGATCAAACATATCGTAAGCAGAACCTAGCATGCTTCCTCTTATTCAGAGATCATTCAAAAAAAGCTGCTCAGTAAATACTAAAACAAAATTCTTTGGCAATCAGTAAAATGCATTGCATTTTTGTGTGGTGTGAACTAGCTATGCATAAGAGCTTTCCTAAATGTTTCTAATGGTTTCTCTTTTAAGTAATTCAGACTTTATATGAGAAATTGTGCATTGCATCAGGCAAGGCCCCAGACAGGGAGAGATCACATTGTTCAAAGGTGCAAAGGCGGGGAGCTCAGTACAAGGGCTATTTACAAAAGTTTGGTTACGTGAAAGAGATGTCAAGGATGGATGGTGGAATATCATGGGGATACCCTAAAGCCTGAAGAAGCAAAGATAGCAAATGCTGACTTTTTTTATTTTTAACATATTGAGCTTAAAATACTCATTGACACACTTAAATGGAGATAGAGGCAATTTGGAATTGCTGTCTAGAGAAATAAATATATTTGCTTTAGAATAAGGCGATGCATAGTTTTATCTACTTTTTTTAAAAACTGTACTAGCAACTCTGATTTTCAGGCTCTAACTATTTCCCATTCATTTAGTGTGACAATTCAACCAGGGGGAAGACTTATGGTCTCTGAACTAGTAAAATAAAACCCAGTTCTTACCTTTTTTTTCCATACATGAGAACTATTATTCTATATTTGAAAGTACAATGTAAATTTTATAAGGTTCTCAGCAGTGAATTTTGTCATTTTTATTCTAGAAAGGCTGATAAAGGGAAGAAAAGGGAGGAAGCCAGAACTCTGCAGAGTTCCACACAGCGAGCTGTTTGTCACCGCCTGAACTCATCATAGATGTGGGGTTTTGAAAGAGACCTGCTGCAGGAATCAGGACTTCACTGAAACATTTTGGAATTATATTAAAGTGAGATTTATATTAATATTTAAGATGAAAATTAATGCTTACTGCGGTAGCTGCTGTGATGTGAGGAAATGTACAGTGTTGAGGTGCATTATCTTCCCAGCTGGAGGAAGTTATGAGAGGTATAAAAAGGAATAGACAAAGTGAAGGGGGTGGATCAGGCAAAGACAGACAAATGGTCTTTTAAAGAAATATAGGAAAAAGAAAGGGAAAAATAATAGAGAAAGGAAGGGAAGACTATAAGTTTGTGAAGTAGGAACATTAAACAAATAAAAATGGTTCTAATTTCATATTTTTAAAAGCAGAGAAAAACAAGAGTTGAAGAAATAGGAATAAAATAGAAACTAACTCCAAAATATTCTTATTTTCTTCACTTTTATTATGCGTTATTCAACATATATTGTTTTAGTAATGGCATGTGGTTTTTACTCTGAAATTATGATTACTTATTTTTAAACTCCATTTCTCCAATTTTAATAATATATATAATTTCAGTCCAAATGTCTGCTCTACCAAGCCTTTAGAAAGGCTGCATATATTGCTACAGGAAAGAGGGCTAGGCAGCACAATAGTTATAAACTTAATTTTGCACAGTTTCAAAGTTCTTAGGCAAAGTATTCATTCTCTAGGCCTTGGTTTTTTCAACTGTAAAATGTGGAGGATATAATAATAGGACTTATTTCATACTGAAGTCATGAGTATTAGATGAACCAATTTGTAAAATCACTTCAATTAATGATGGCTAAATGGTATGTGCTTAATCATATTACTGTCATTAATAACAACTGCAGAACGCTAGTTTGTGCCTGTGTGTAAATCATTCCAATGAACTTTGATTAGGCAATATTTTGAATTAACTTAAGACATGCATAAAACTTGCCAGAATCATAAAGGTGTTTATTTTATTCTCTCCTGCTTTCCCTATGTTAGTGTTTTATATAGTCACAGTACAATTCTCACAGTCAGAAAATCAATATTGGTCAAAATATTATTAACTATATTATAATCCTAATGAATTTCATAAGGTATTTCACGAATGTTTCTTCGTTTTGTTCCAGGATTCTATCCATGCTCCACATTATTTATAGATACTATATTTCTCTTGATTACCCTCCGGCCTATAACATTTCCTCAGCCTTTCTTTGTCTTTAATTATCTTAATACTTGAAAAGTATTGGTCAACTATTTTGTCAAATGCCCTTCAATTTGAGTTTATCTAATCATGTGTCTCATAGCAGTGGTGGAGTGGATATTTTGAAAGAGTACCATAGAAAGCTATTCAATGAATACTATCAAGTTATTTGTAATGCTAATATATCTTACCTCAAGTGTTAATAACCTTGATAACTTAGCTAATGTAGCTTCTTCCAGATTTCTCTACTGTACCACCTTTCCCTTTGTAGTTAATTAACGTCTTAGGGAGGAAAGTTTTAGATTATGAAAAACCTCCTTCTCCTCAAACTTTTGCCTGGTAATTTTAGCATACACAATGAATCTTATACTCTGGAGTTATTATCACAGTGTTTACCTAATGGTAATTTTCTATTTACCTCTTTTTTTCTATCTTTCTGATTGAAGTTGTTGTGTATGTAAGAAAGAGTATATGTTCCTCCTCATATATTATTTTATCAAGATAGATTTATGAATATTTATATTCTTTTGTGGGTTAGTCTAGTATTATCATCATTTATCTTTCTGTTCAATTTTTTCTAGCTTTGGACACTTGGAGATTCTTAGGATTGATGTTTCTTATCTTCTTTCTACAACTACTATTTTTCTTAAACATTTCTTTATTTTCTGACCACATAAGATATTCCAGCTTATATTGCATTTTCTTTTCTGTGAAATCATTCTCTTTTCTAAGGAACCATGGTTCCTTTTATTGGAGAATGGTATTTAGAAAGCAATATTGTATATTCATTTTTATTAGGTTATTATTGCACCACTATATATCCATGTGAGTATATGGACATTCTTAAGTATATGTACATATTTCTATGTTATGTATGTATATACAAGCTCATTAGTATAGATCTGTACATAAAAATCATGAATTTGTACTCAATTTTATAGCAAATAGCTATCTCATTATGAAGTTGTAATTTGCACTAAATTTTGAAATTATATCAACATATATATCTACTAGATACCCACGAAGAGTAGCAGATGTGAGGATTCTAGCCCAGGGCTATATGAACACATATGTAAAATAATAACCACATGTGTGGAAGATGAGTAAACTTAGAATTATAGGCATCAGGAAGAAGATACAGTGAAGAAGGTATCAAATTACTAGAAAAGATTTAATCAAATTGAAAGGGTCAGTGTGACAAGACAAAAAGAAAGTAGGAATAAAAATTCAACTGTTTAATATCAGAGAAAACTCTCTCCTAAGAACCAGAGAAGTGATCATTGAAAAAAATAAAATTCAAAATAGATTCATGTCTGATTTAAAATCTGGAGGAAGCCGGGTGTGGTGGCACACGCTTGTAATCCCAGTACTTTGGGAGGTGGAGACCGGAGGATACGGGTTCGGGGCCAGCCTCAGCTCTCTCGTTCTCTCTCTCCCTGTCTCTCTCTCTCTCTCTCTCTCTCTCTACTTAGTGATGCCCTCCGCAACTTCGTGAGACACAGTTTCAAAATAAAGTATAAAAAATAGGGTCGGGGACGTAGCACAGAGGTAGAACGCCCCTGCGTTCAATCCCCAGTACCGCAAAAAAAAAGAAAAATCTGGAGGAAGAAACAAAAATGAAACTATGATGGTTTTTCAAACTATTAATTGGGTGAGCATAACATTAAAGAATATTTCTTGGGACTAATAGTAATACTGAGAAATGGAAACATAGATTTGAAACCCATTAAAATTTGATGTAAAACAAAATCTAAGAATTATTTTTTAAATTGGATTTAATAAAGACATTGTTGCAATTAGGTGATAATTCAGCTTAGAAAGTTTAAGCTTTACTTCTTTAATGGGGATCAGTAATGAGTAAGATTAAAATGAAGTAAATCACCGTAGTTGAATTACAGGGCATCTTTAGACAAAGGCACATTTGGAGTGATACAAGCAAGGAAAGGCAAGATAGACTTTCATGGGCCATTTATATTTGATGATATGAATCAGGCACTGTATTTAACCCACTGTCTGGAAGTGAAAATATATCTATCTATTCATAGCATTCCTGAGAAGTTCATAAATGGAATTAGCTGCTAATTATCAGAACCCAAACAGTGGGAATCATGTTTTTGTATGAATGTAAGGTGTCCAACATGCAAGTACCATGATAGAACTCTCTACTGTGTATGGTCAATAAAGTAATAGATTTTTGAAGATTTCAAATCCTAATCTGTGAAACTTGTGAATAAGTTACCAAATATTGTGGAAGGAAATTTAAATATGTATTGAGGTTCTAAGCATGGAGATGAGATTATTCTTGATTATCTAGGTTGGGCTAATATAATCACAGGAACTCTTAAAATCCAAGAAGATAAATGAGAACAATTTGATCTCTTATTGAAGAGTGTGAAATAGAGGGAACTACAACACAAGGAATGAGGTCCCTTCTCAGGGCTGTTTTCACTGGGGGTATATATCCAGCAGGAAAACAGACTTCGGTTCTAAAATGGCTACTAACAACAAAAACTGAATTTAACAAGATTCTCCCTTTGAGCCTCCAGAAAGGAACACAGTACTTCTGACATCTATGACTGAAATGCATATCAGATTTTTGACCTATAGGATAGTTAAATAGTAGATTTGTATTCTTTTAAACTACTAAGTTAGTGGTAATTTATCACTGCAGCAGGAAATTCATACACTGAGTTTTTTCTAAATTCTTAATACATTTATAAGACTGAGAGAGCTTTGCAAGTTAAAATAGTTTAAAAGAGTTACACTTAAATAGTGGAAGAGAAATGAATCTTTCTTAAGCACTGATTATGTATCAAATGTGTTAAGAATGTTAAAAATTATCACTTGTAATTATCTCAATAACCCTTTGAGATAAATTTCATTTTGATCATTCTCTCTCTCTTTCATATATATATATATATATATATATATATATATATATGAAAGCTAGTACTCCATTAGAGATGTGGAATAATATTCTGAAGGATAAATAATTATTAAAAAGTGAGATTGCAATTTCCAGCTAATGTAGGTCAGGCTTCAGAACCCATTTGCAATATGATGCCATATTTCCTAAAACATCTGGTCTGTGTCAAGCCCTGTAATATGCACTTTACATGCATTATATCATTTACTATTCATAACAAATAATTTGTTGAGATTGATTATAAGCCAGTTCTTTAAAGAAAGGAACTATTAGTCATTAAAAAGACTGAAACTTGAAAGATATGAGGTGGATGCCATTTATGTTGCTGGCGAACAGTAATGACAACAAAAGGGTCAAAAGGTGCTGTTGTGTTTAGTGCTTTTTGAAATATGAAAAGCATTAGAAATACCAAGAATTATTTGTGTGTATAATATAAAATATGTACATATGACAACTCACATTCAGCATCTTTGGTATAGTATTTGGTGTTATTCACATAGTTTATTGTGTCCCTGAGGACCATACTGGTAACATGTGGTTGGCTAATAACTGGATGGAAAATGAAAATTCAGCTTATTGACAAAGACAATGTTAGAAAGTTTATCAGACATATAGCCCAAAAGGATGTTGTTCATACTTATACTCTTTAGAGCAAACTATATTCAAGAGACACAGCCTTGAAATAACTTCTAAGATACAAGATTAAAATAAGTAACTTTTCTATTACACAGCCTACATCTTGCTATGAACTTAAAATTCTAGCTAAATTTTGTCTGACACACCTTGAAGCAATGAGACAATTTTATTCAATTTTCTCTCATTTTTCCCAGGTATTTTTTTCCCAGAATGAAGTATTGACATTTGCATGCTCCATTTATTCAGTGAAGTATAGTAATATGCTGTACTATTTTGACCTTTTCAAAGTCTGAAATTTAATTAGTTGACTATTTTCTACTAGTCATCACCTCAACTTCACTGAGTTGTGAGAAAGGATAGGCTAGCCATAAAATGTGTGAAAAGTGATTAAGGATTTAACATTTCATATGTCTTTAATCCTTGTGATACTCTCAGTTCTGTTTCAGTAATCTCAGATGCATAACCATTATTTGATCATATTGAAGTCATGATAATATAGTAGAGTGTTCATTACAACACACATATCATAATGCTTAAAATTTTTCACATTACTAGGAAATGATGTCCTTTTAGTGAATGCATGGTATCTTAGAGAGAGAGAAAGATATTAAGAGTATCAGGAATTTATTATCTATGCATCTAGGGGTTTTCTGCTTTACTGCTGCTGAAAAGAAGGGCAGCTATATAGAAAAAGAGTTTCTATAAATAACACCAAAGAAATAGTTTATTTAATTTGTGCTGATATTTTTAAAACAATCTATTAGTCTTAAATATGTGTCTTATGACTTACATTAATTAATTTAGAAATCTGGTATCCTACAAAATAACAAATAAAACACTTACACATTAGCTTTTATATGGAGTGAATGCATAGATAACAGAAAATGGAAATCCAGTACCATAAATAATTGCATTTCTATCTAATAACTTCCCTATTTTGGAAACAGCATGTAAACGTATATGATAGTAATCATAATGCCTTATATTTGAGTATCTATTCTTTCAGTCTATCACTAAACTACAGTCTTTATTAAAGCCTGAGATTCATTAGGCTACTCTGATAATACAGTTTTATAATTCTTACTCGAGGAAAGTCTTTAGAAAATAGCATAGTTTTGAGATGATCATGTAATTTTTGCCCTTAGTTCTATTTATGTGGTGAATTATATGTGTTGATTTGCTTACGTTGAATCGGCCTTGCATCCCTGGAGTGAAACCAGCTTGGTCATGTCATACACTTTTCTTGATATGGTTTTGAATACATATGGCTAGTATTGTGCTTAGAATTTTAGCATCTATGTTAATCAAGGATATTGGTCTGTAATTTTCTTATCTTGAGGTAATTTATTCAGTTTTGTTATTAAAGTAATACTGACTACATAGAAGGAGTTTGGAAGGATTCCATCTCTTTTTCACAGAATAATTTGTGAAATATTTGGTTTAAGTCAATATGCAATAAAGCCAAACCCAACATCATGTTAAATGGGGAAAAACTGTGATAATCCCCTTTAAAATCAGGAGTAAGACAAGGTTTCCCACTATCACCACTCCTTTTCAATATAGTACTCAGCACTCCAGAGCCATAAGGAAAGAGAAGGAAATCAAAGTAATACAAATTGGAAAAGAACTAAAATTATATCTATTTGCAGAGGACATGGCCCTATACTTAGAAGACCCAAAACACTCAACCAAAAGACTTCCAGAGCTTATTAACAAATTCAACTAATAGAGGAATACAAAATCAATATAAAAATATGTTTTTCTATATGCCAACCATGAATCCACTGAAAATGAAATCCAGTAAACAATTCTATCCACAATAACCTCAAAAACAATAAAATACCTAGGAATAAATCTAACCAAGGAAGTAAAAGACCTCTACAGTGAAAATTATAAAACACTAAAGAGAGAAACTGAAGATCTTAGAAGATAGAAAGATCTTCCATGCTCTTGGATAGGCAGAATAAATATTATCAAAATGACCATTCAACAAAAAGCGATCTATAGATTCAATGCAATCCCTATCAAAATACCAATGTCATTCATGTGGAAAAGCAAAAGACCCAGAATAGTGAAAGCAATTCTTAGAAATAAGAACCATGCTGGAAGTATTACAATATCTGACTTCAAACAATACTACAAAGGTATAATAATAAAAACAGCACAATACTGGCACAAAAAAACAGACACATAGGCCAATGGCACAGAAGACACAGAAAGAAATCCACACACTTATAGCCAATTGATTTTTTACATAGGTCCCAAAATCATATGCTGGGAAAAAAAGCCTGTTCAACAAATGGTGTTGGGAAAACTGATTATCCATTTGTAGAAAAATGCAATTAAATCCCTACCTCTCACCCTGCACAAGAATCAACACAAGATGGATCAAAGACCTAGAAATTAGACCAGGGACTTTGAAGCTACTAGAGGAGGACATAGGTCCAACACTCCAGAATATTGGCACAGGTAGAAACTTCCTCAACAAGATCCCTAAAGCTCAGGAAAATAAACAAGAATTAATAAATGGGATGGCATTAAAATAACAAGTTTCTAATCATTGATGGAAACCATCAACAGTCTAAAGAGAGAGCCTACAGAATGGGAGAAGATCTTTGCCAGTTATCCCTCTGATAGAGGACTAATATCTAGAATAAACATAGTACTTAAAAGAATTAACACTAAAAAAAACAAAATCTAATCAAGAAATGGGTAATTGAACTATATAGATACTTCACAAAAGATGAAATACAAATGGTTAATATATATATGAAAAATGTTCAACATCCTTAGCAATCATAGATATAAACCAAAATCACACTGAGATTCCATCTAACCCCAATTAGAATGGCAATTCTCAAGAAGTCAAACAACAATATATGCTGGTGAGGATGTGGGGAAATAGGGACTCTTCTTTACTGTGGGTGGGATTGTAAATTAGTATAGCTGCTATGGAGATCAGTGTGTAGATTCCTCAAAAACTAGGAATGGATCCACCATATGATCCAGCTATATCACTTCTGGGTGTCTTTCCAAAGGGGTCTGAAACCAAAATATTATAGTAATGCATGCATATCTGTGTTTATAGCAGCACAATTCACAATAGCCAAATTATAGAACCAGTGTAGGTGTCTATCAACAGATGAATGGATTATAAGATTATAGGTTATACACATGGATTCTGCTCAGCAATAAATAAGAAGGAAATTATGCCATTTGCAAGTAAATGGATGGACCTGGAGAACATTATGTTAAGTGAGATTAGCCAGTCACATAAAGTGAAGGGTGATATATGGAAGCTAGGGAGTAATTGGGATACACGAGAGACATCAGATAATGGAAGGGAAACTCCAGTTGATCCAGGAAAGTGGTCTAGAGGAAGTGGAAGGGGGAGAGGGAGGATCAAGGAAGGAATAACTTCCAATGAAATTATGTACATATGTGAGAATACCAATTTTGATCTCAGTATCTTGTACTAATATGGAGGGGGGTAGTGCAAAACTCACCAAGTACTTTGTGAATGTATGTCACAATCACTATGAACTTCATTATGATGTGAGACTATAATGAACCAATAAAATTATTAAAATATTATAGTTTTGTCACCTCATAATGATCATATATTTTTCCTCTTTACTGTACACAGATTTGAAGACAAAAGTAATATTTTTAACAAAGATATATTAGTGTAACAATGGCCACTTAAAATCATCTGCCATAATTTGTCAAGATTTTTAAATATAATATACCATCTTATACCTGTTATCTGCATGTTAGGTGTGGAACTCAGGAACAGGAGGCTTAATAGTTACAACCTCCGTGACCTGCTTGTTGTACAAAATAATAATAATAATAATAATACTGAAAGATGTAATACTATTTTTCTTAAATATTAGTGGACACAAACTTAAAGTTGAATGTATTTTCTTTTCTATATCATTACATTATGCAACATTCTCATTGGTTCTCAGAACCATGCCGCCTGTGACTAAATTCATTTCTCCATACCACTGAATCAAATACTAATTAAACTCTCTCACCCAAAATGGCATATTTTAAAAGAACTCTATTCCACTTATGTGCTTTGTAAGAATGGGGACACTTTAATTAAGGGAAGTGAGCAGGCCTTGAATTGTTATGAAGTAATTCACACCAAGAGCAGAATTATAAATAATATAATAATTCAAGTCCATGAATATATTGTTACAAAGTGATATTTTTTAAAGCACTCATTTGTTTGAGAAATCACATGGGAACATATTAGACTTTAAAATACCAGTTACCAAAACTGAAAACAACTCTTTGATATATAGAGGCCAAAGTCAATGGAGGAATCTCCGGGTGCCAAATTCATTAATCTTGCCTAAATCAACATGTAGTATAATGGTTTTTTCTTCATCTTGCAATGGCAAGCATAGAAGAGAAAAATTAAAAATACTTACATATACATATTTTAACATTTTTCTATGTATAAAATAAGGTGATACATATTAATCATAGCACCTTTAAAAACTGGTTACCAGTCTCACAGAATGTCTGTTTTCATTGTAGGTACAACAACAGGATTTGTGTGTCTTCTAGAATCTAGACTGTGGTAATCATGAGTCGTTGTGGTACATGGCATATGCAGTATTATTTTTATTATGACAGTCTTCATTAGGCAAATTTAGATTCTTCTATTATGACTTAGAGCATCCCATAGATGATGGCTTTTCCTGACACTTTTTTTTTGTCTAAATTCACATCTAGCTGGTACTTGCAATGCTCAGATCTTCATCTTCCGCTAATATTCTGCCGTCATAGTCAAGATAGGGTGGATGAAGTAAATAATATATTCTGCAGACAAATATAAGAAGTCATCTTTAAAAATAATTATTTATTATTAATTTCTTATTTATTTTAGGGAAAAATTGGAACAGCTTTATTTAAACTAAACTTTCCTTTTATTAAGTACACATAACACTTTTAATCACATTATGACTATGCTAGACCCTACATAATAATTTGCTGATTATTTAATTTAGAATAATATCTAATGCTGTTCACCAGTATTTCTGGGTCTTCTTTCTTATATTGTATTTTCCACTTTTTTATTTATTTATATTTTTTGCAATACTGGGAATTGAACCCAGGGCCATTCTACCTCCAAGCTACACCCCTAGCCCTATTTTTAATTTTTTATTTGAAAACAGGGCTTCACTAAGTTGCGGAGGGCCTCACTAAGTAGCTGAGGCTGGTCACGAACCCGGATCCTCTGGTCTCAGCCTCCCAAGTACTGGGATTACAAGCATGCGTCACCATGCCTGGCTATTTTCCACTTTTTAAACATTTATCAATAGCATAGCATAGTGAATTGCTTTGTAAGAATAAATTTTCTGTTTAGATGGATGAATTTAGGATTTAAATTATAGTCTTTGATTAACCAGACTCTCTTCTCTCAGGCCACAGTGATAGTCAAAACACAAATGAATATGGAAAATCACAAAATTAGAGTATTTTGAAATGAGACACCTTCACCTCACCTTTAGGAGGGTAGCCTTCTTGGAGAATTGCCTGCCCTCAGAGTGAGTGATATTCTGGGTTCTTTTAAATCACTGATATTTGTAGATTATTTGTTTCAGTAGGCCAATTTATTATTGAGACATTTATCAATTATAGATTCACAGGTTTATTTGGTTTACTGCACATTTTCAGAAGATGAAAATTACTCAGATCTCTACCTGGAGATTTAGCTTCTTTAAGAGAATAAACAGAAAGAACATGACAAATTCATGTTCTCTTATGTATCTATATTTTGTGCCAGCACCCCACAAGGGGAGACAGTATCCCCCATTATGGTGAAGCTGTGAGTGTGTGTGTGTGTGTTTGTGTGTGTGTGCATGTGCATGTGTGTGTGTGCATACACATATACACACATACATGCCCACTTATTAAACATGAACAGATAAGTTATCTAAAGAACTATAGAAAAGAAATTTTATTGAAAACATTGTGTGAATGGAAACTGGGAAAATATGGTGTTTTCTCTGAAGTTTTTCACAGAAAGTCATAGCTACTAATTCCCTCTTATGACAAATATCCCCATGAGTTTCAAGTTCCTGTAAGTATGGCTTATGGAATGTTGCTAGTGCTATTTTAAGAAAGGGTTCATATTTTGTGTCCAAGTCCTAACTGATAATTTTTCCTTCATAAAATTCTATATATTTTTATTTGATAATCCATTTCACTTTCTTTGCTACTTAATCTAGATACTCAGAAGTAATAGATTTCTTCTTTTCCCTTTATCATTCCTTCCTGTTATTCATCCTATAAATTACAATTCCTTAACATATTTAACTTGTTTCTCTCCTATCTTCCAGATCCTGTGCTATTTTTTTCATCACTTGCCTGATCTAATGGCTTTCTTAGAGCCATTTATTAGAACCTTTACTCAAGCCTCCACAAAAAATGCACAAATAAATATCCCTGAATTGAAAAATCTGGTATTATTGCTTTCACATATGAACTCTTTTTATTTTGTTTGTTTTATACTTTATACTGTTTGTTGTATAATACAATGATCATCATAATGAAATGCAAAGTGATACAAATGTATATGCTACTGGAGCCTGCCGGCAAAGTCGATTGGTCCCTGAAACGGGGAGTGAGGATTAAGAAAAAATAAGAGACAAGAGACAAGAGACAAGAGGAAAAACTAGAGATAACTTCAGGAGGACTGCAGTCAATACTGCAGCAGCCTTGATTTTATTTAGCTCAGTCCTTATATATCCTTTTCTGAGCATCAGATCTTTAAAAAGATAATCCTAACAAGCCGATCAACAATCATGATAACAATCAGCAACCTTTCTCCTCCCCAGATTAAGAAACGGTCAACTCCCTCTTCTGAGAACTTCCTTCTATATCAGCAAATCCCGATCAGCTCATTTGGTAGAGCTTTTGCCTTCTTAGGCTGTTTATGCAATTTGGAGTCTAAAGATAAGAGAATGATTCCTGATAAGCAAATCCTGATGGGCTCATTTGGTAAAGCTTTTACCTTCTTAGGCTGTTTATGCAACTTAGAGTCTAAAGATAAGAAAATGGTCCCTGACAACATGCAAACAGCACTTGGAGTGTTTCCCTACATATATCTGTTCCCCTTCCCCTTTCCTCCCTCCCCATATGAGATTGGTAGTGAAACCTTGTATGGACATAACCTTATTTGAACAGTTCCCTTCCTCAATCTTTGTTCTTCCCCTACCCCCTCCTCCCATCCCCTCTCACATTTTAGTGTGTTTTCTCCTCATTTGACTGAAGTATCTTTGGCTTCCTTTTTTGTTCCAGTTTACACATATGAGAGAAAACATATGACCCTTGACTTTCTGAGACTGGCTGGTCTCACTTAACATAATATTCTCTCATTCTGTCCATTTTAATGTGAGTGAAATAATTTTGTTCTTTTTTATGGCTAAGAAAATTTTATTATGTGTATATAACACATTTTTGTTATCCATTAGTCTGTTGATGGACAGTTGAAGGAAAAGAAACTACCTTGGAAAAATGAGTTTAGGAATCACTTATGTTTGAAAATTTAGTAAATACATTAATTATGTTTGAGACTCAAAGAATGTCTGGTTAGCTTTGCTTAATTGATATTTCTCAAATTACTTCAATTTTCATTTGTTTATATCAATACTCTACAGATCTTTTTTTTCCCAGGTGAACCCCAGGATAAATGTGAGATTCTCTTGGCATATCGTTCAAGCCTCTGTTTGCTACTCTAAACCTATGTCTATTTTCTCACATGCTCTTTGCTTGGAATTATAAAATGCTTCCAATTCCCTGAGTACCCTAAAATATTTCTTATCTTCTGGTATTCCTTTCTGTATTTAGAATGTCCTCACCATCAACATCAAGCTTTCTTCTATTGAAACCTCTTTTCAAATTAGTTGTGAACTACTATTAGAAACATTTTTTCTCATATTTACCTATTTTGATCACCATAATTTCATAACATATAGCAATTATCTTCTTATGTTTTCCTCTTTAAAAATAGATGTTTGACAGCAAGGATCATCTCTTTGTATCTTGAATTTTAGTCCCTAGAGGATATTTTGTGTTCAATAATATTGAAAGGCTGGGCGTGGTGACACACGCTTGTACTTTGGGAGGCGGAGACTGAAGGATCTGGGTTTGTGGCCAGCCTCAGCTCTCTCTCTCTCTCTCTCTCTCTCTCTCTCTTTCTCTGTCTCTCTCTCTTTCTCTACTTAGTGAGGCCCTCCGCAACTTCGTGAGACCCGGTTTCAAAATAAAGTATAAAAAAAAAATAGGACCAGGGGTGTAGCGCAGAGGTAGAATGCCCTTGGGTTCAATCCCCGGTACCTCAAAATAAATAAATAAATAAATAAATAAATAAATAAATAAATAAAATAAAAATATTGAAAGAATTAAAGAATAAATAAATATACAAAAAGTAATTATCACCACCAAAAAATAACCTAATCAAAATGGGAAAGTGAACAAATAGACACTTCAAAAAAAAGAAATAAACTGCCAATAAATGTATGAAAAAAAATGTGCAACATCATTAGCAATCAGAGAGATGCAAATCAAAACTACCTTGATATTTCACCTAATCCAAATTAGAATGGTAATCATTAAAAACACAAACAATAACAGATGCTGGTGAGGATGTGTAGAAGTAGAAACTCTGATACACTATTGGTGGAATTACAAATTAGTGCAATCACTTTGGAAAACTGTGGAGAATCCTCAGAAGAATGGGAATGAACCTACCATATGACCCAGATATACCACTCCTGGGTATCTCCCCAAAAGAATGGAAAACAAACTACCAGAGTAATGCATGCGTATCTATGTTTATAGCTGCACAATTTACAATTGCCAAACTATGAAACCAGCAGAGATGTCCATCAACAGATGAATAGATAACAAAACTATGGGATAAGTATACAATGAAACTCTACTCAACCATGAAGAAAAACAAAATTATGTCATTTGCAGGTAAATGGATGGAACTGGAGAACATTATGTTAAGTGAGATTAGTCAGACATTACCATTATGTTAAATGAAGAGTCAGATGTTCTCCCTCATATGCGGAAGCTAGGGAGAAATTGGGACAAAGGTGGGACTCCGGACAAAAGAGGAAAAACTGTAGTTGAGTGAAGAAGGGGACCTAATGAGGGAGATGGGAGGGTGGAAGAAGGAAACACCTCAATGGACATGATGTAAATACACAAACTTATCAAAGCCAATCACTGTGCTGAGCACAAGAAGGACAGGAGGAGGAGGGAATAGGGTGGGAATTGGGGGAGGGCTCAATGAGTGCTGTGTGCATGTATGTCTCTATCATCCTAAACTTCAACAAGATGTCTGATTACAATGCTCCAATAAAAAAATTAAAAGGTAATTAAAGTACAAAATGATAATTTTGCAAATGACTACATTACACATAATTGTGAATGGTCATTAAATGTTTTAATCTATATGGCAGTGAGTTATAATTCATTTCAAACTTCTTTTTCTTCATCTTGAGGTGCTTTTGAAGAGACCTGAACCAGTAGTATAGATTTTCCACAAAGTATTCAAAATATGTACACTTACTGTGACCAGTTAATACTATCAGCCTCAGCCATATCATGTTATATTTTTCTTTGCTTTTAATCCTTTTCACAATGCATGTGTGCAAACACATGCACATATACTTGCGTGTGTGTGTGATTATGTGTGTGAAGTGGGCATGCTTCCTGATTAACTTAAGTCAGATATAAAAGTTGCAGCAATCTTGGATTCACTGCAATCTATATTGGATTATTTCTTAATGATATGAGTTTGCCTGTCTGAAATATTCTAACAATCAAAATCTTAAGACTCTTGTACTTCTCTTTATGAGTTTCAGCCCTATTTCTCTGGGTGTAAATATACAGCTATTTCTCTGTGGACTCCCTAAGTTGTGGATTGCCATGATATTGTTCCTCTATCTCCATATTCTTTTTAAGCAGATTAATTCTGCATTTAGATGTAACTATTATGCATAAGTCTTCAGAATATTTATTTATTGTAGAAACGATCCTAAGATAATTATGCTTGACTTTTACTCTTCACTTTTACTCTCCATTTTGCCATGTCACAAGTGCCACACGTAAGAGGAATCACAATTTTTTCTTCATTCCATCACCTGTATCATTTGTTTTCCTGTACCATTTCTTCTAAGACAACAATGTTCAAATAAAAAACTACTTTTTTCTAGGCTGCATTTTCTACCTAGAAATCCAAGTTCTTGTATTTTTCTGTCTTTTCATTATGATTAGAATCTTGTTACCCAGTACTGTAAGATTTGTAATTGACTCTTTTGTGAGTCCTGACAGTAGAACTCACATGTTTTCCCCATGTCTTCTAAATTTGCTTTCTACTATCATGTATAATCTGTAAGCTTCATGTTGTAATACTAAATCTCAAGTAATAAATTTCGTGAGTAAATAATGTTTTTATTTTCCTACTGTTTTTATTTATTTTAGATACTTTTATTGGTGCATTATAGCCTCATATCATAGTGTAGTTCATAGTGATAGTGACATACATGCACACAGGACTTAGTTACTTTTACCCCAGCTCTCTCTCCACTCCACCACTTCCCCATACAAGATGTTGAAAGTGGCACTGGCATTCTCACATATGTACATAATGTCAGTGGAAGTGTTTCCTTCATTAATTCTCCCCACACCCCCCCCCAAGACTGCCTTCCTTGCTCTACTGGAGTAGCTCCTCCATTATCTAAAGTCCCTTTTATATCCCAATTTCTCCCTAGCTTCTTCATATGAGATAAAACATGTGACCCTTCACTTTCTGTGACTGGCTTATTTCACTTAACATAATGTCTTCTAGGTCCATACATTTTCCTCTAAATAATATAATTTTGTTCTTCTTTATTGTTGAATAGAATTCCATTTTGTGTATATTTCATGATTTTGTAATCTATTCATCTGTTGATGGACATCTGGGTTGGTTCCATAATTTGGCTATTATGAATTGTGCTGCTATAAGCATGGATATGCACATATTACTATAATATTCTGATTGAATAATATACTTTTGAATGAGGACTGGACCAAAGAAGAAATAAGAGGAAAAATAAAAATCCTAGAAATAAATAAAAATAGTCACAACATACCAAAAGCTATGGGACACTTTGAGCAATTTGTAGAGGAAATTTTATAGTACTGAGTACCCACATAAGAAAAACCAGAAAGTATTCAAATAAGCAAACTTTTGGCATACTTCAAGATCCTCAAAGAACAGAAACAGACTAATTCCAAAGCCAGCAGAAGACAGGAAATAATTTTAAAAAGGGCAGAAATCAATGAAATGGAGAAAAAAGCAACATAAATGGTCAGCAAAACAAAAGCTGGTTCTTTGAAAAAATCAACAAGATTGATAAACCCTTCGCCAACTTAACCAAAAGAAAGAATCAACCCAAATTATTAAAAATTTTTTTTAAATAAAGAACAACATAAAAAGCAATGGAAAATGTCTTAATCTCAATCTCTTATATGGATATATATTTTTTCTTGAGTGATCTTAAAATGTTTACTGGAACATTAATTTCTCAAAATTAAACAATATATGAATTTTTAATTTTGTTCATTTATTGTGGCTATGACAAAAATCTTTAGATCTTGACCAATCATATTCTTTTTGCTGAAAAATATAAAAACTTATATTCATATAAAACATCCTAAATAAAAATTTTTGTTATTGATTTACTAATTCACATATATATTTTATTTTAGCTTCATATATTAGTACATTTTAATTAGTTATCTATGTCAATGAAGTTCAATATAATGTTTACTAAATTTTTATCAGATGATATAGATTAAATCAAAAGCAGTAAAAAGAGACTTGTATGGTCATTATATAATGATGAAGTAGTCAATTTAACAAGTGAAGATAGCAATTCTTAATATATATATTATATACAAACATATACTATATATATATAGTGTATGTTTACACGTGCACACACACACACACATACCCATTATGGAAGCACCCAAATTTGTAAAGTAAATATTAATAGATATAAAGTGAGAAATGGACTTTAACATAGTAACAGCAAACATGTTTTCAACCATGTATTCAGCAATAGAAAAATCATCATGACAGAAAATTTTTTAAAAAACCACAGTAGAATTAAATTGTACCATAGGTCAAATGGATCTAATATATATCTATAGAGAATTCCACTCAACTACTGCAGAATACATAACCTTCTCAACAGCATGTGAAACCTTCTCCTGGATATATCACATGATAAGTCACAAAACACTTAAAGATTAATATTATATTAAGCATCTTTTTCAACTACAATGAAGTAAAACTTGAAATCAATAACAAAAAATATTCAAAGTATACTTTCATTTGAACATCATGGCAGATGATATATTTTCTGCACAAATATACTTTAACAAGATTAAGTCATGAAGAAATGGAAATGAATAGACTAAGAAAAAGTTAAGAAAATTAAATCAATAATAGACAGACTAATATCAAAGAAGAACCCAAGACAAGATGGTTTCACTGCTGAGTTCTACCAAACATATCAAGAAAAACTAATATCAGTACCCTTAGATTATTCCAAAAAATAAAAGAGTAAGCAATTCTTTCAAACATACTCTATGAGGCCAACATTTACCTGATGACAAAACTAGATGAGAACACAAGAACATCATAAAAAAAGAAAACTACAAGCCAATAACTTTGATGAACATAGATGCAAATTTTCTTGACAAAATATTAGCAAATTAAATCTAACTGCAAATTGAAAAGTTTATTCATCATGATCACATTGGAATCTTCCCAGAAATGCAATAATGCTTCTACATATGAAAATTAAGAAAAATTTTATGCCACATTGAATGAATAAAGGAAAAACTCCATATGATCATTTCCATGATGAGCAAAAGCATTTGATAAGTTCAACATCTCTACCTTATTAAAAACTCTGAACAAAGTTTAGAAGAAATTAACCTCAACATAATAAAGATAATGTAAGCTCACACCTGGCATCATGCTAAATGAAGAAAAGCTGAAAGTTTTTTCTTTAAGATCTAGAATTAGACAAGAATACCCACAATTTACCACCTTAATTCAAATAGCACTGGAAGTCCTATTATGAGCAATCAGGCAAGAGAAAAACAAAGAATATCTAAGTTGGAAAAGAGAATGTTAAATTGTCACTGAAAATGACTATATGTAAAAACTTAGAACATAAAAGAGTATCCCTTGGTAATGGATTGGAAGTGCCACTGTTCTTAAAAATATTCATATAATCTAAAGCAACCTACAGATTCACTTCAATCTTTATCAAATGCCAAGATCAATTGTCAAAAAACTAGAAATAATCTAAAAATTGTATAACCCCCCCAAAAATAGCCAACATAATCTTTTTACTTTAATCTTAAGCAAAAGCAACAAAGAAGGAGACATTACACCACCTGACTTCAAATACTACAAAGCAGTCACAATCAAAACATTATGGTATCAAAACAAATACAAACATAGCCCAATGGAACATAATACAAAGAGCTGAGAAATAAACTTAAACATTTATAATCAACTGATTTTCAACAAAACTCTAAGAGCATACATTAGAGAAAAGAAAGTCTTTTCAAAAAATGGTGCTGGGATAATAGGATATCCACATGTAGAAACACAAAATTAGACCTCCTTTCACAAAAATCCAATAAAAAATGGACTAAAGAATGAAAGTAAGAACTGAAGCAAACAAGATAAGAGGTTCAGGATATTGTAATGGGATACAATTTTGTATTCCATTCTCAACAGCAAGTAAAATAGAAACAAAAGTAAAATAGAATTACATCAATCTGAAAAAGCTTTTGAATGGCAAAATAAAAAATCAATAGAATAAAGAGATAACCTAGAAATGGGGAAATTATTTGCATATTAGATACCTGGCAAAGGATTGATATCCTCAATATATAAGGAACACCAAATTGTCAATATCAAAAGGAATACATAATGAAATAATATAAAATAACCAAATTTAAAAACGGGCAATAGAACTAGGCAGATTTTTAGCAAATGAGGCACACAAATGTCCAACGGGTGTCTTGAAAAGAAAAAAGGTTCAACATTACTAAATATCAGGGCAATGCAAATCAAAACCACTTGAGCTGTATCCTCATCCCAGTAAGAATGATATCAGAGGAGATGATAAAAATTGCCAGAGAGGTTGTGGAGAAATAAAACTGTACCACCATCAGTGTATGGAGATTCCACAAAAAATTAAGAACATAACTATAATATAATTAATTGATCCCACTTCTGGGCATATATCTAAAACAAATGAAATCACTATGTTGAAGAAATATTTGTACTTTTTATACACTTGTTAGTGCATTATAGTTTCACATCTTAATGTAGTTCATAGTGATAGTGACATACATGCACACAGCTGTTAGTGAGTTCTTATGTTCATTGAATTACTATTCAAAGTAGCCAAGAAATGGAAAACAAGCTCTGTTTCTGTAAATGTAGGAACAGATAAAGAAAATGTAGTATGTATGTACAATGGAATATTACTCAGCCATAAAAATAAAATATTAAATCAACAAGAACAAATTTTAGAAACTATACAAATGCCTAGAGACAAAACAACATTTTTAACAGTGGGCCATTGAGAAATTCAGATGAAAAAATGTTTTAAATTTCCCCAAACAAAGGAAAATCAAAACAGAATATATTAAAACTTGTAGGATGCAGCCAAAGCAGAAATAAGAGGAAAATTTATAGCAATGAGTATATTAAATAAACAACTTAAAGATGTATCTAAAGACTTAAAAAAGGGGAAAACCCCAAAATTTATAAAAGGAAATAAATAAGAACATTTAGAACAGATATAAATGATATGGAACCTAAAACACTACAAAGAAAAGTGCAACAAACTTTGATTAATTAAAAAGATCAGAAGGGACTCCAGACAAAGAAGGAGAAACCTTAGATGAGTAAAGAAGGCAACATAACTGAGGGAGATGGAAGGAGGTAAGAGAGAAACACCCTAATGCACATGATGTATATATACAAACTTATCAAAGTCAATCACTATGCTGAGCTTGAGAAGGAGGGAAGGGGGGGAATGGGGTGGGAATTGGGGGAGGGCTAAATGAGTGATGTGTGCATGTATGCTTCTGCCCCCCTGAAACTTATCAAAATGTATGATTACAATGCACCAATAAATGAAAAAATCAGCAAAATTGACAAACTTTTAGCTACACTAACCAAGAAAAAAGGGAATATGCCTCAAATAAATAAAACTAGTAATGGAAAAAATAAAAATTAAAAGCAATATTACAAAGACAAGTAAGTATTAAGGATTATAATGAAACACTATATGCTAATAGTTTGGAAAACCTGGAAAAAATGTTTGAAGTTCTAGACACATGAAATAATAAAACTGAACCATCAGGACATAAAAAACCTGAATTATTCAATAACAAATATTGCAATTACATCAGTATCATTCAGTATACTTCTAAGTGAAGTTTCAGGCAGAGCAATTAGGCAAAAGAAAAAGTAAAGTCATACAAACATGAGGGGAGGAAATAAAATTATCCCTGTTTTCAGGTAATATGATTCTTTGTACAAGAAAGCCTAAGAACCCAACAAAAGATTCTTAAAACTGATAAATGAATTCAATAATGTTGGAAGATACAAGAGAATATAAAAATAAACAGATTTTCCATGCACCAAACTAAATTTTCTGATAAGGAAATCATGAAAGCAATCACATTAACAATAGCAACAAAAATAAATAATAAAATACTTAGGAATAAACAAAGAAGTGAAATATCTCTATTATAAAAGTTACAAAACATTGATAAATAAAATTTATCATTGATAAATAAAATTTACCCACACATGATAAGATTACCCCTGTTCATAGATTGAAATAATTAATATTAATAATAATTAACATTGAAAAAATATTCATATTACCCAAAATTACCTAAAATTACAGTGCAGTTGCTATCAAAATAACATTGACATTCTTCAAAGAACTAGAAAAAAAAAAAGCAATTCTGAAATGAAAAACAAAGCATAAAAGACACTGACTAACCAATGCCATCTTAAGCCAAAAGAACAAAACTAGAGACATCACAATACCTGATTTCAAGAATTATTACGAAGTCTAAGTAACCAAAACAACATGGTGCTGGCATTAGAATGGGCACACTGGCCAGAGGAACAGAACAGAGATCCCGGAAATAAACTCATACATCTACAGATGATTCTTGACAGAGGTGCCAACAAACAAACCAACAAACAAAAAAGGTATTAGGAAAAGTGGATATCTACATGGAACTTGATTTTTATCTCTAACCTTATATAAAATCAACTCAGAATAGATATAGGATGTAATGTAAAACTGATGCTCTGAATATACAAGAAGAAAACACATGAGCAATGCATGAAGACATTGATAGAAGCAATTTCCTCCACATGATCCAAAAAAACATGGAAAAAGAGGCACAGTTGACAGAAGGGATTACATAAAACTAAAAAGCTCTGCATGGTAAAGGAAACAATTAGCATAATGAAGAAACATCTTTCAGAGTGAAAGATAAATTTTGTCAGCTATTCATTTGACAGCATTAATATTAAGAATACACAAGAAACTAAAAAGCTTAACAACATAAAAGCAAATAATCTAATTAAAATTGGCAAATCATCTGTATAGAAATTTCTCCAAAGAAATACAAGTGGCTAACAAATATAGAAAAATGTAATTAGTCATCAAGGATATACAAATCAGAACTACAATGCAATCTCTCCTCACCCTAATTAGAATGGTTATAATAAAACAAACAAAACAAAAAATAACAAATAGTAGCAAAAATATGGAGGAAAATTAATTCTTATACATTCTTTGTAGGAATGTAAGTTAGTGTAGCCATAATAAAGAAGAGTATGGAGGTTCCTCAAAAAAAATAAAAAGATCTTCCATATGATCTAGCTATGCCATTCCTTTAAACATTAATAAATATTTAATAAAATCAACATACAAAAAATATACCTACATCCCTGTGTTTGTTCGGTCACTCTTCATAATAACTAAGGTATTTTATAATTAGCCTAGGTTCCCAGTAACAGATGAATGGAGTATTATTTATTCATAAAAAGGAATAAAATTCTGTCACTTTCAGTAAAATGAATGGAACTGGAGGACATTATGTTAGGTGAAATAAGCCAGGCACAGAAAGAAAAGTACCACGTGTTCTCATTTATAAGTAGGAGCTAAGAAACATAAACCTAAAAGTAGAATAATAATTGCAAGGATTGGGAACAGTACAGGGTGTGGGATGGCAGAAATAAGGGTGATTGGATTTGATCAGTGCATGTTGTATGAATGTATGTAAATATCACACTGAACCTCATTAATGTGCACAGTTAATTTGTGTTAAAAACGTAATCCTGTCAATTGTGTCAATATGGATAGAAATGGAGATTATTAAGTTAAGTGAAATAAAAAAGGCACAGAGAAACGATTACTGCATAATCACATTCATATGTAGAGTGAAACATTTGATCCTATAGAAGTTGAGAATGGAATGATTGCCAGAACTTGGGGAGAGCAGAGGGAAGGACAAGATAGGAAGAGGTTGATCAATGGGTACTGAGTTACAGTGAGATAGGAGCAAGACGTTCTGGTGTGCTGGTGCACAGTAGAGTGAATACAGATCATTATAATATGCTGAGTGTCTCATAAAGATAGAAGAAAGAATTTTGAAAGTTTTACCATAAGGAAATTATAGATATATGGGGGATAAATATGTTTCCAGATTTAGATATTACATAATGCATTCATGAATCAAAACATCAAAAGGTACTTCATAGATATGGACAATTTTTCTTCTCCTGTATTTTTAAAAATAAAATAATTGTCTAAAAATCTATAAAGAGAAGATAAACAGTCTGTGATTATTGAAGTTTCTGTAATCTGTTCATTCCTACTCCAAAATCTATTTCTGGAATAAGTAAATCTACAAAATAGAATGCATAGACTCTAATGTTTTAATCCTATAGCATTATAATATAGGACTGTCAAACTAGTACTTCATAGCTCACTGTGCTGAAATATGGATTTGTCATTCTTGAGGAGGCTATGTGGGAACTCAGGTGGTTGGATCCTTTGGTTGTTTGCTTATATTGATAAGTAATATTCTTCTTTTAGAATAGGATAATAACACAGATACAGGTTACCATTCTCTCTGTGAACTTTAGCTTAAACCTCTCTGAAAAACACTACTATGAATAATTCAAAATCAATTTTCTCTATGATATTATTCCTCATATCTAAATTTAGCTGTTATATATGTTTATATATGTTATTATATATATATTATATGTTACTATAATTATGCTATGTGTCTGAGTCTAATTTTATTTTACTATATTGGTTAAACTTCAACCAGATAAACAGTATATATGTAGATATACAATATAGATATATTGTTATATAATTATATTTAGAGAGATTTATTGCATGGATTCAAGCCGGGTGTGGTGGCACACACTTGTAATCCCAGTACTTTGGGAGGCAGAGACCAGAGGATACGGGTTCACGGCCAGCCTCAGCTCTCTCTCTCTCTCTCTGCCTGTCTCTCTCTCTCTCTCTACCTAGTGAGGCCCTCCACAACTTCATGAGACCCGATTTCAAAATAAAGTATAAAAAAATAGGGCCAGGGGTGTAGCACGGAGGTAGAACGCCCCTGGGTTCAATCCCCAGTACTGCAAAAAAAAAAAAAAAAGACAGATTTATTGCATGGATTAAGATTATCTGATTTTAGTAAAAAAAAAATACAAACCAAATCCATAGGACATGCCACCAGGAAAAGCAAGATGAAATTCTGGGTGTAAACTGAAACTGTTATCTACAGGTAGAATTTCTTCTTCCTCAGGGAAGCCTCAGTTATGCTTTTAAAATCCTTGAACAAATTGAATCAGGCCCGCACACATTATCTATGATAAGCCATCTTACTTTAAATTAACTGATTATTAATTTTAATGAGATATACAAATGCCCTTCACAACAAAGCTTAGATTGGTGTTTGATTGAATAGTTGAAAACTATCATGCATTCAAGTTGATTCATGTTACTGAGCACCATATCAACCCATACAGTCTTCATGAGGCTCCAGAGTAGAATTTTTCACCATATTTGGGGGCTGTCAGTGCATGATATACTTCTGGGAAAGGTGTTTTGTTGTTTTGTTTTGTTTGTTTGCTTGTTTGTTTACCTTATTTGAGTATACTAATTTTGTTTTATTGATACCATGAATCAGGTAATTTACTATAAATCCCGTGGTAGATATAGCTTTAAGTAATTTCAGTGAGTGTCATTTTTGCATACCTTCTTCCCCTGAGTCTTGACAGAATCTGTTACCTACTTTTAACAAACATAACAAGACAAAGGGGATGGGATATAACTTACAAATTTATAATGCGTTACAGAATACTGTGATTTAGCAGACAGGAATAACAGATTTTCCTGCTGGTTTTGAAGAAGTATGATTTGACCTTCTCAGGGAATGTGCCAAGCATCGGGAAATTGCATAATCTCTAAGACTACATCATGGCCTCTTGTGAACAACCAGTAAGAAACCAGGACCCATAGACATATGGCTAAAAGAAAACGAATTCTACAAAGAACATCAAGATCTGAGAAGCAGATTCTTTTGTGGTTGAGCCTCCAGATGAAGAGGCAACATGGCTGACCACCTGAGGACACTGAGCATAGAACAATGAAATGAGGTTGAATCTCAACAAAATAGCAGGGAGATGATAAATGCTGCTGCTTTATGCAACTAAATTTCCAATAATTTGTTATGCTAATGTAGAAAGCTAATATAATTCTCTTTCTCTGTTTCTGCTTAGGAAGGTCTAACTCTTAGCCAGTGTTTCTAAGACCGTCTAGCAGTTCCATTAAGCTCCATCCCTCATCATAGATTATTTCAACAAGAAAGATGATATGTTGGCTTTAATATGCAGTACTACTTGTCCTTTTAATATTTAGATATAAAATGTGCTCTAAAGAGCTCATTTATTAATGTTTAGAGTTGATGTAATTGAGTCTCAAGGGTTGTAATCCTAGCAGTGGATAAATCCTTATCTGGGTGTTGGCCTAGGCCTGTAGGGTGTGACTGGAATGGGTGGATCCCTGGGGGTGAGGCCTTGGGGATTATAGATGGTTCCTCCTCCACTTACTATCTCTCTCTCTTGCTTATGGCCTCCATGATGTGAGGAAGCACAACCCATGTGCTCTCCCTCTCTCCACCTCCTACCACTATGTCCTGAGGTCCTTAGTCCCCAGCTTCACCTAGACTGAACCCAAAACTGTAAGAAAATCTAAGTTACATGGTCAATCTTTTAGATTATAGTTGTAAGAATGCTGACTGGAACAGTTCATTAGTTTTGAAATTACACTAAATAGAGAGATGGTTTTAAAAAGGGGACCTAAGATTGTGAACAGTTTCATGCATGATATGGACATATAGGGAAATAAAAGAGGGAAGAGAATATGCAGGACTAAATAATGATAGAAGAGGCTTTTTTGTGGAAGCTTTGGGCTCCCACACTTTTTTTTTTCTTTCTTTGTTTTTGTGGTGCTGGTGATTGAACTCAGGTCCTTAATGATGCTAGATAAGTTCTCTACCACTGAGCTACTCCCCTAGCCCTGGGCTCCAATACCTTTGAACTCAATTATTTTATTTTAGCTAATTGTAAAGCCCTGTTTGCATCAAATTATCAGTGCAGCCTGTGAAAGCATTGGTAGATTTAATGTTGTTACTCATTTTAATGATTTTTCTATGCAGTCTTGATCCTTAGAAAATTTTAGCTTTGGAACCATAAGCATTGACCTTTTTCCAATGCCCAGGCAATAGTCTAGAAATTGTGTGGCTTGTCTGACTTGGCATCACCCTGAGGCCTCCCTCACCCACCATGTGCTAATTATCCTTGTGAATATCTGAGAGCAAGATTCTGGCTTTGCCTTCAGAAACACATTATTTAAAAATAAAAGGCAACAGGCAACCCTACCATTTTGGGGATGGAACCTCTACTTGGAAGGCAATAGCAAAAGCCGAATGTCTTCATAATTTTAAGGCCAAGACATCTTTATGGAGAACTTCTGAGATGATTTGGTGATTAGGCATGGTACACAGAAATAGAACAAAAGACAGAAATTATAGGATACTTGAAATGAATAGAGAATAGTGGCTCAGGAAATAGTTTTAATGCTAGAATGAGACAGGAAGAAAATATGGAGAAGTAAAAGAGCGAAAGGTCACACTTCAAAGGAGATTTGAAACTTTAAATGATAAATCAGATCTATAATCTAAAATAAGTGGAATAGAAGGGGTATATTTAAGAGAACTGTTTATCAAATCTGTCTTTACTGGCAAGATTGCAAAGGGAGGTGTGGATTGACTAGTTTACTGGTAAAAGAAAATGACTGGGGACCAAAACTCTAACTTTAAAAAATAAGGATTTCATTTAGGGAAAAGATTTAAATGAAAATTCTAGAGAGAGGCAGGATCTAAGAAAATATGAATCACAATCAGTATTCCATGTTTATGATATATGAAGTATGCTTTAACACAAGATATCTTTAATAACTTGGTCTAAGAACAAAGCATTACTTTATGTGAATCATTTTGGAAGAGAAGTTGATTGAGTTTATTTATAGTATTTGTGAATCTCACTTTATTTGAACATTCGTATATTTTCTGCAAAAATATTAATGTGATATATAATGAAATACTCACCTGGTTACTGAGGGTCTTATTTAACCTACATATACAGATAATATAATATTTCTATAATCTTGATATTATGAATTCTGAAACACATTTAACTCCCACATATGGCGTATGGGTTGCTAACTCTGTTGAAAAGCACTCATTCAAATCTGAAGATAGGGAAGCCATTCTAAAATATTAGAAAATTACTTCATTATAACTGGGAAGGAACATAGAAAATGCAACCTGATAAAAAAAGGTATGTAATCAAATCCATGTCAGTTTTTCAGCATTATGATAGTCAGATTGAATGTTCTTAAGGAATAATGAATAGCACTATAAGTTTAGTAAAAAAAAATTCTTTATTGGATACTCATTACATGTTCAACATTAAAGGGGTTCTATATTTCAACTTTAATATCCTACTATTATATTTATTCTAGAATGAAATAAGTATTACTTCTAAAAGCATATTGTACGCTTCTGATAAGTTTAATAATTAGTACGTGTTTTTGTTTGTGTGTGTGTGTGGGTGGGGGGTGCTGGAAATCAAACCCAGGACTTTATGCACACTAGGTAAGTGGCCTACCATTGAGCTATACACCCAGCCCTAATAATGAGTAGTAACTAATTTATTTTTTATTATTATTTAATTTTTATTGTCATCTGGTGTGCAACAAACTACTCTAAAATTCAGTGCTATAAGCCTATTCTTATCTCTTACGGCATGTGGATTGATATTTGGAACAAGGTCTTTTCAGGGGTTTATTTTCTTCCTGGGCATGAGCCTGGAAGTTCATTTGGCTGCTTTCAGGTGGTAACTGTATTAGACTAAATGTCCAAGCAGGCTTCATTCCCCGTATGGCATTGCAGTATTGCTCTACAAGCCACCTTCTTTCTTTGCAGTGTCTTATTCTCCAGGGCTTCCTCTCATTATCCTTGCAGGATAGGCTGAAATTCCTTTTATCCTTGAAAACTGGTTTTAAAAAACATGAGAAAGGAAATCTTACCTCTTCTTATACCCTGGGTTGGTAAGCTATAGTGTCACATGTGCTGCACTCTTTTGCATGATGCAAGTCAAAATTTTGTACAAGGGAAGAAGAAACTTTTACTAGCCCAATTTAGGGAACACTTTTATTCAAAAACATATGTTTGCATATTTAACATGTTAGGCAATGAAATAAACACTGTATTTAAAGATAGTCCTTATTTCATTGACCTAAACATCTATTAAGAAAGACAAATACTAACCAAATAATTTCTTTAAAATGAAATTATATTTTTCATGAATAATAAAGAAAAACTCATGAAAGATCTTTGAGTACATACAGGTAGGGGCATCATTCATTTTGGGGAGTTAGGAATTTAGGACTGCTATTTGGAGGATAAATACAAGATGAAGTAAAGGGTGAATGAAAGAATTTTAGCGGAGATAATATGTACACATAGAGGTACAATATATCAACATTCAGAGACAGTAGTGCTGCTAGATTGAAGAGATGATTGCATTGGAATGATTTTGCAGAGTCAGACTAGAACAGGCAGTACTGAATATTCATTCAGAAAGGCGGGATAAATGAAGACATCATGCTGCTTCTCAAAGCCACTCCTTTTATTCTAGCCATAAGATAGTAAGAGTCTTAGTCTTTATCCTTACAGCAGTGAGCTCTGAGTGGTGAGTCTTTATTATTAGACTTCACACTGGATGCAGGGCATACAATGATTTGAAGAAACACATACTTGTGGAATTTTTATGTAAATGGCTATTTTAGTAATTCATCAACAGATGCTGGTAGCTCTGGTAAAGAAGGATGTAGAAAGAAGTTCACAGATGAGAGCTATTTTAAAAAAGTAAAGTGGACATACTTTGGTGAATTATTGGAGATAATAATTAGCAATAAAGATATATCAAAGATGTAACTTTCTCAAAACTTGAAATTTCCTTTGCCGGGTGTCTGCTTTGGACATTGAGTGGGTTTTGGACATGCGGTGCTTGGATGCTTCTGAGATTTCCAAGTGGATATGTAAATTAGAATTTTGTATACATAGGGTATATAAGGAGGACATTTTTCTGCTTTAGATTTTATTAATTTAGTAATTTACTTCATAAATTTAGTTTAGGACACATTATTGTATCTATGTTTATCATATCAATTACTGCTAAAATCTTAACATACAACATCTTCCAAAATACATTTTAAATTGAATTAACACTGTTCTTAAGAATTATCTAGTTTTGTCTCTATCTCCTGGAAAGTGGTCATGAATTCTAGATTAATATATTTCAGCACAACACTTCCTAAGATCATCCTCTACACCTTTCTCAGACTCTGGCACTCTTTTATCTCATGTGTTCCCCACATAAATAAAAACACACTTAAAAGATATAAACATGCAACATTGAATTGACTTAATATGTTTATACTCTTAAGAATACAAATATTTTAAATGAGTTAGAAAAAAGAAAACCCTTTTTCTCTTCAAAGAAAGTCACTCTAAGTTTAGAGTGTTGAAATCCATGTTTTCTAAGTGAGTGAACACATGACTTAGCACTATTTCATTTTAAAGCATCACACTTTCCCAGTAATCTTCTCTAATGTGTGCATTTAAAGTCAGGATTTACTTTAACAGTAACAACATGAACATCATTCAATGCTGTAGGAGGACAGATACATTTTGTTCTTCACATTAACTTTAAAAGCCAAAGAAAATACTTTCTAAATGTAATGTGGCCATACATTCTAGTTTGCCAGGGCCTTTCTTCGTTTACATACATATTTACACATGGGACTGATTTCTAATCATTCTTTTATTTTCAACATCTCTGTTTAGATGATAAATTATTTACTTTTTAATTATATGCTACAATTTATGTATTTTGCAAAGCCCTTCTTAAGACTGTACATTTTTTGAATTATGCATGTCAGTAAGAAATGGCATATTTTTGTTAAGTGTACTCATCTTTTTAATTAACTTACATCCTTAAATATTTATATTTGCCTCTAAATTATTATTTTTTAAATTACGCCTTATTCTGTGTGTCTGATTGTGTATTTCAACTCTGTCCTTATCAACAGTGTAAAATGATATTCAGTCCCTTTTTATATCCTTTCACTGTTTACTTTTTTCTCTTTGAACTTTCTCCAGTATTCATTCTTCAAATGGAATGACCCGAGCTGCTTTTAGTATTCAAGGTACAGGTGCATGAAGATTTTCTACAAGAACAGGCTAATACGGGCTTTGGGGGGGTTGCTTTTGCTTGCAGGAGCTGTATTGAGGGTGTTAAGCATTGCATCCTGTCTTTGCTGCAGCACATTGTCCTGATCCCTCTAAGGATGAAGTACCAGCTTCCCACATTGACACACATCATACAGTCTTAAGGGTGCCACAAATGCGCTCAGCTGCTGTTGAAAACTGGCAATTCAGAGGTCTCTTTCCCTTCTGCCTGGATGAAGCCTGCTCTGACATAAAGAGTGTGAATGAATGAGGATGGCATGCTTCCTCTGAAAGTCAATACATTTGTTCTAAACATAAATGTTTTAGAAGTTGGCATTTTATACCCCCCAAAGTGTAGTCTTCAGAGGAAATTTTTGTAAAGAAAATAAAATATGTTACTGAACTCATTTAGTAAAACTTTTCTGAATTTTATCCATGTAAAACCAATAAATCCTTCAAAAACCCATATTTTATACTGTATTCATTATTGAGATACATTTTTTCAAGGTGATATGAAATTAAGATTTAAAAAATAAGTTTGTTGCCAGAACTGGTATTTGTTGTTTTGCTGCTTGGGCAAAAATTGCTATAGTTTGAAGGTGCATTATAAGTTTTTTTAACCCTTTTTCCTTAATAGTGGGAGGTTTTAAAGTTCTGTTTGTGGAGATTTTATGTCAATACTTTATAGGCTGAAATTGCTAAGGGGAAGAACAATTTTGAGCCATTTTCCCTTAAAAATAGGGACAAAATTTCACTCTGTGTGTCTTCAGTTATTAACTCAGTTTTCTATCCAACTTTACAAGAGTAATTTTTATAATTAAAAATAAAGGCACTGGCATTTATCACTTTTATAAGATTTCATAAACTTAGCAAATCTCTTCAAGAATGTCCACTTTCATTCTAAAATTACAGAAGGCATGGAAGTTACCTCTCGGAAAATTTAGAGAAAATATAAATAAATAAAAATAGAATACAAATAAATAAAAATACTTTATCCAGATTATAGAGGATACTGTCTACACACAGAAACATATATAATTCCAAGTAGAAAATGTTTGGGAGTGATCTTTTCTGTTGTTGTTCCTAGAAATATATTATTGTTTCTTTCCTTTGCTTTGTGTATTTCAAACAAGATTTCAAGCTTGTAAGTAAAATCTCACAAAGCACAAAGATAATTCTGCCATACATATTGAAGCCTTAAATATGGGGCAGATTTTATGGAATGTGTCATGGGTTAGTGATGTGCATGGCTACCAACACAATGGTTTATTTACAATGAGAAGTCTTTCTGGCTGTATTTAAACATTGATTATTTATCATTCTGGGAGTTAGTTAAGCAGTAAATTAGAAAAGAGTTGTTAACTAAATTTAAATTATGACCCAGGAACCTGTATTTTTAATGCCTTTCTCTCAGTATCTTTTTAACCTCACCAGAGGTTGAAAACCACTGATACAGAAAATAGGTGATACAAATTATTATTGCAGTAGAGAGAAGAAATATTTAATAACAGCCAACACTTTATAAGTTTATAAAATGTCCAATGTAATGCTTACAGCTTTATACATGTTAATCATTCAATATAAAAATAACATTTTAAGATCCAAACTGACATTATCATTTTTATACATGAAAACAACTGTTTATGATAACTTTAAAATAACTTGTCCATGATCGCAAAATTATTTTAACAAAGCCAATATTGAATCTCAGCAAATTGATTACAGAGCCCTATAAGCTATGTATGAAAACATTAAGACAGAAATGTCCGAAATGGAGCTAGAAATACGTTGAAACACTACATCAGGTGAGTGCTCACAAGTCCTAGTTGGAGGTTTAGAATAAGAAATCTGGTCATAGGTCATGTTGACACATGTGGTAGAAATGGACTCACCTTAAAATGAAGACATGCAATTAATGCAGATGAATCAGAAAAATAGCATTTTGTGAAGGCAAAAATACAAGAATCCATAATATTTTAAGGGACTACTTTATATGCATTATATTTTATAAATACTGTAAAAATAAGTTATAATGGAATATGCATGACCTCAGAAACATAGTAACATGTTACTCATAAAATGCTCGTATTTGAAAATACTACCAAATCTACATTTTATCTCTTGAGCCATTTTTAGTTATTTAATAAGTGTAGTATATGTGAGTAAAGCTCAGTGTTTTTCTGATGTAATATGAGGCTTACAATATAAAAGGGAAATTATAGTAATCTGCAAAAAATATTAGATAATTTTGCTGTTACCAGTCAAGTGGAAGATAAGCTTTTGCAGTCATAGGAAGTATGTGGCTATAAGGATAGGTAGATACACATATGCTAACATGCACAGGTACAAGGATGGATATCCATCTTTCCTCCAGATATGCCAGTGCTGTGATTGATCTGAACTAAAGAAATATATTTCAGAAATGAACATTTGAGAGAACATTCTTTGATAGAAATTATAGAAAACAGGTGACATAAACCTGTTTAAGTTTTAAAATTAAAATTGCATTATTTGGTTAGCAAATTGAAAGCACATCATACATTATGCAGATAATCATTTAATATTGCTGCATGCTTCCTATTAGTATTAATCATGTTTATTAACTAAGTAATTTATTAGAACCATGTTTTTCTCTTCCAGGATATGGAAATCTCATTTTCTTCAAGAACACTCACATTAAGCACTTGTCATATTGTTTTCATCAAATATTTTTAATAGAAAAGATCAAAGACCATCATTTTACTGTAAATTTATTGATTTTTATTAATGAAAGACATTTTCTGTATGATTATTAAGTATTTCTTAAGGAATTCCTTGTGTAGTTTCTTCACTCATTTCTCTATTGGACATTTTATATTTTTGCCAAAATACTATTTTATATATTTGATAATAAGCAATATTTTTATTTTTATTAAAATACTGTTTCATATTTTTGTCAATAAGCAATATTTTTCTATCTTATGCTGCAAATATTTTTAACATAGAGATGCTCAAAACATAATTAATTTTATTCTACTTCTACATCTGTCTTTGAACAAATTATTTTTGTTAACTTTTTTGTTTAAAATGTTTAAAATAAGGTTTCTCATGTTGAGATTATATATGTACCAACATTTACTTTTACTATTAAAGCTTTTAATATTTTATGCTTTGAACTAAATAGAGTCTATTTTCCATATGTGTGAGATATAAGACTAAAGGAAAAATTTTCACCAAATACTTTTTAAATTATACTATATTTATCTATCTACCTAACTTAGCTTTTCTCTAAAGATTTATCATGAGATCATCTACATCTAACAAAAACTTACACATACTAAATCTATTGCTGGCCTGTTTTGTCCCATAAATGTTGCTCTTTCTGCTTGCAGTATACAGTTTTCATTGCTGCATCATCATCTATTTCATAACACATTAATTTGGCTATATACTAATTTTGTGTTATTACTTTTCTGTGTTATTCTAACAGCATATTTACTGTTTATTACAGTTACATAGATATAAGTATATACATGTATATATATATATATATATATATATATATATATATATATATTTATATACAGTTCTTTTTGCAAGTTTTAAAACATTTATAAAACATTTAACTTGTGCCGGGCATGGTGGCGCACGCTTGTAATCCCAGTACTTTGGGAGGCGGAGACCGGAGGATCTGGGTTCGTGGCCAGCCTCAGCTCTCTCTCTCTCTCTCTCTCTCTCTCTCTCTCCCTGTCTCTCTCTCTCTCTCTCTCTCTCTTTCTACTTAGTGA
>PVJS01012251.1:0-44216 GCA_004027185.1 Glis glis | reverse complement strand
CTAGGCATTTACCCGAGAGTTTCTAGGTGAGAAAGGTTTTAAAAGATGAGTATAAGCCGGGTGTGGTGGCGCACGCTTGTAATCCCAGTACTTTGGGAGGCGGAGACTGGAGGATCCGGGTTCGCGGCCAGCCTCAGCTCTCTCTCTCTCTCTCTCTCTCTCTCTCTCTCTCTCTCTCTGTCTCTACCTAGTGAGGCCCTCTGCAACTTCGTGAGACCCGGTTTCAAAATAAAGTATAAAAAAATAGGGCCGGGGTGTGTAGCGCGGAGGTAGAATGCCCCTGCGTTCAATCCCCGGTACCACAAAAAAAAAAAAAAAAAAGATGAGTATAAATCTATAATGTTTCCAATTAGTGATACATTTATAAGACGTTTACAACGTATAAAGCAAGTAAGGGAGGCTTTCTTCAGATGTCTGTAAAAACTGAAAATGGATTAATCTGCAGCTTGATTGAAATTTTAGTGTCATATACTCTGATATCTACATATTAAAATCTATTTTTTACACAGCTTAAAAATATTAAAATATACTTGAAAATCTATTTGAACCAAATGACCAATAAAACACTATTGAATACAGGTCGACTTACCTTGTAGCCTTTCTATCAAGCCTTAGAAGGTCTTGGAGTTGCAAATATTTATAATATTTATATCTGTATAGCATATATAAAAAAAAACATTGCCCTAAGCTTTTGTGATTTTTGCTCCCAAACTCATTAGTTCATGTTCTTTCTTTTGTGACCAAGATAAAAAGAGAACTCACTCAGACCAGACCTGTGTGTTCTGACTTGGCAGATTTAGAGAGGGTCACTCTTCCTGATTTCAGATTTATAGACCTTGAACAAAAATGTGTGTGTGTGTGTGTGTGTGTGTGTGTGTGTGTGTGTGTGTGTGTGTTATAAATTACTGGGTCAGTGGCATAGAAAACGGTCTAGGATGATTATATTGCATATTAACTCAAATCGTTGGTAAAGATCCTTAGCTGGTCAGCTCTTGCTGGGAGTGTTGCCCAGGTTTTTTTTTTTTTTTTTTTTTAACCAACATGAATCAACTTTTGGCAGCTCTAAAAAGGAGTCCCAGAAGTGGACATTGAGGTCCTCTGGCTTTTTCCTCAGTTGAAATTCTAAGCTTCTGTGACTTCCTACTTTATTCATAGTCTGTGATCATTTTTTTTTTTGGTCTCCTTTAATAAAGTAGGAATGGGCTCGTGCACGCAGAGGGAACAGGGCTCAGATATGTGCTGCCAGTAAAGTTTGAAGCATTCAGGACACAAATCATACACTCTGACTTCATGGGACCGGGCTGGTTCTTTTAAGTTAGGAGCAATCCAAGTCTTGATCCCAATTATAAAGTTCTTTTTCAAACTATGGAAAGAGTAACTTACAGAGTTCTGGTGCTAAAGAAAGTTAATATTCTTTACAGATATCTCTTTTTTGAAATCTTGGATGTGGGATATATTCATTCATTTAGTGAATGAAGGTAGGTATCTTAGAGGAACCATAGTTCACAACTAGGGAAACTGAGGCTCAGTGAAGTACAAGGATTCTCAAGGGCCATTGGCCAAGTGAGTGCCAGCTCATCTCTCACTCATTAAATGCAAACTATTAAGCTAGATACTATCCTTGACTCTGGAAAGACAGAACAAAGCAGACATGGTCTCAGTCTCATAGAGTTGACTGTAGTATATAGGAGCAAGCACTTGAAAGATTTTAGTACAGAGTGAGAAAGGTAGAAGATTTCCCAGAAGGGATCTTGTCACTTCCTTTCAACTTCTAAGGACCTACTACTGCAATTGCTGTTGCTTCTATACTTATCAGCTAACCTTTATATGCATGATTATTTTATTCCTCACAAACCCCTTTAAGGTAGCTACTATTATTGACTCTATTTTATGGCTCAGTAAATGGGAACTAAGAAAAGTAAACAAATTGTCTGCAACTGTTTTATTGTATAACATGCGAATATAAAAGGATCTGGGTGCTTCAAATCCAAAAAAAAAAAAAACAGTATCAAGAGAATGAGAAGTAAACCACACACTAGAAGAAAATATTTAAAATATATCTTATAAGGACTGTTATCCAAAATTTACAAAGAAATCTCAACAGTAGGAAAATGATCAACCTGATTAAAAAATGGGCAAAAGACCTGAAAAGACAGCTTGGAAAAAAAGGAACAAAGATGGTAAAGAAGATGACAAAGAAATATATGAAAACATGCTCCAGATCATGTGTTTCTAGGGAGTTGAGAATTAAGTCAACAATAAGGTATTATTATTATACCTATTGAAATGGCCCCAAATCTAAATAATGACAGTACCAAATCCTGGTGAGGACGTGGAACAACAGGAACTTTCATTCACTGCTGGTGGGTGTGCAAAATGGTACAGACACTTTGGATGACAATTGGCAATTTCTTACAAAACTAAACCTAATCTTTTCATATGATCTAGCAATTTCACTCCTTGGTGTTTATCCAAATAAGTTGAAACCTATGTCCACACAAAAACCCGCACATACAGGTGTATAGCAGCTTTATTTATTGCCAAAATTGGAAGCAATCTGTAGGTTCTTCAATAGGTGAATGAATAAACTGTGGTATATCCAGCAATGGAATATTATTCAGTGTTAATAAAGATAAGCTATGCAGTCATGAAAAGACATAGAGGAAACTTAAGTGCATATTACTAAGTGAAAGAAGTCAATCAAAAAGACTACATACAGTACAATTCCAATTATATGACATTCTGGAAAAGTCCAAACTATGGTGATAATAAAGACATGTGGTTGCCCCCAGGGGTTATAGGGAGGGAAAGAAGAATAGGAGGAGCGCAGAGGAACTTTAGGGCAGTGAAATTATTCTTGATGACACTATAGTGGTAGACATATGTCTTTATATATTTGCCAAAATCCACATAGTGTACACCACCAAGAGTGACATCTGATATAAACTGTGGATTCTGGATGATTCTGGATATAAAGCCGTGTCAGTGTTGGTTCATCAGTTATCACAAATGCATCACTCAGTGCTGGATATTGGTAGTGAGAGAGTTTGTGTTTGTGTTGGGCAAAGGGATATATGGAAACCTGCTGTACTTTCCACTCAGTATTACTGTGAATCTAAAACTTCTCTAAAAAATAATCTACTAAAAAAGATTTTTAGCCTCTGTCAGGATTCAGTGAGAAGGATAGTAGGGCTGGGGATGCAGCTCTGTGGTAGAGTGCTCACCCAGTGTGCAGGAGGCCCTGGGTTCCATCCCCAGACTCATGGTGGGGTGAGGGGTATGGTAAGGTACATTGAGAAGGTTCGTGTTGCAAGCAACTCGCCCAGGACCACTGTTTCTTTTTACTCACAGTGGGGTGGGGAGGGTTAACATTGTATTTAGTAAAAACTTTAGGTATCCTTGAATCTGCTAATGCCTTCATTAATTTTTTATTCCTTTGGGTGGCTGTCAGGAGAAGAAACGAGGGGAAAAAGCCTTAACCAAGAAAAAAAGGATCCATACCTTAAGCTTTTTTTGTTGTGTTGTGGTTCTTTTTTTTTTTTTAAACTTTAGAAACCTTCACTGTATGAAACTTCCTCATTTGAAATCTATTGTTAATGGCCTTTTTTTCCTCCCACAGTTGAGGGTGGGCAGAGTATTACTAGGTCATGCTGACTTTGAACAGGGCATACATTATGGGAAGGCCCCACTGAGTTTATTATTAATCCTGTATATAATGGGGAAAAAACATCCAAAACCCTCCATACCGCCCTGACCCTTTTTTTCCTGTTTGCATTATTGCTTGTGGTGGTGCGCCGCTGCCTGACCCGCTATAAATGGCCAGTGCACAGCCCCTTCGAATTTAACACTGCAGCCACAAATCGCCTGTCCATTTATAAATAAAATAAAATGTGGGATATGATGGAGCTCGAGAGAGTACATTGTCTGAAGTTCTTGGATCTCGTTCTCAGCACGGGTGTGCCAAGGCTGTTTGGCAAAGTATAAATTACACTGGATGTTAGGGCTGTTCACAGCCCTCTGGGGGCAGGGGGGCTGGGCACTTGGCTGAGATCGACTCCGAGCACTAGAAAATGGCAATTGCCCGAGACTTCCCATGTTTTCTCTTGAAGTATTCCTCTCTTCCTGGCTCTCCAGGATAACTGCGAGGGTGGATTTGAAATAGCCAGAAGTATTATTGACTGAGAGACAAAAAGCTGGAAGGAATCATATTTAGACAGTGCAAAAAAGCAACCTCTGTCTTTTCTACAGAGACACTGTGAAATGAAAGTGATTTTTTATTTTTCATTTAAGGATATTCTTCCTTTCCCCCCTCCTTTTCAGTTTGGAAATGCTAGCAGGTTCTGGAAGATTGAACTTCAAGTCGGATGCTCTGTTTCTTTCTACATTAGCGATTTTCCCTATGGAACTAGGGCAGGACCTGGTACCATCTAAATTAGTGCTGACTGGTCATTGAACAGGAATGGCATGGAAGTGAGTTGAGAAGCAGTCTTGTGTCGTGGGAAGTGTAGGAGCTCTGGAGGCCTGGTACTGCTCCAGTTCTGCTATTAATTAATTCCCGTTTTGAATGGGTGCAAAGTGCTTAAGTCCCTGGGCCTCCCATGCCTCCTGTGAGAAGCCTGGATGAAAGAAGGTGGAGGGAGCCTGTGGTCACCAGAGAGTTCTGTGAAAACAAACTGGATGCCAGGGTTCCACTTCTCATACCCTCTGTTAAGCAGTCTTGCCCAGGCTTTTCTGTCAACTTACTGAGGGTGTACAAGGGCACTGACTCTCTTCATCTGCCCCCCCACCTCAGCCCCGCCTAGACTACAGGACAAACGGACCACATGGGAATCCTGATTCGCCAACCCTATGTGAGCTAACAATTTGCAGTTTAAAAAGCATTTCTGCAAATATGATCCTCTCAATATGTTCCCTCTGAGATGAGAACTATTATTGTCCGGAGGTTATAGGTGAGGAAACTATTTCAGGGAGAAAAAGTGTGCTTGCCCAAACCATGCAAAATCCTCCTGGGCAGCCATGGTCGGATGGTTTGTGTAGACTTAGTGACAGAAGCCTGGGTTTGAATCCTCTGCCATTTATTCTTTCTGTGATCTTGGGCATTACTTAATCTCAGTTTGCATTTGTACAAAGGAGATTGTGATACTCTTAGAAGGAATGTTTTAATGTCATGTGTGTGAGGGGGCAAAGGAAGGTTTCTATGTAATGTATGAAAAGTAATTTTCACAGTGCCATCCATTGAATAAATTCTTAAAATGATAGTATAATTGTTAGCCTATCACCAGGATGTCTGATTCCATATCTATGATCTTCCTACATACCTTGCATCTATTGGTAGCAGGGATTTTTTTAATGATATCAATTACATTAACATTTGAAAATCAATGTCTCTAAAAAGTGTCAATTTATGGCCAAATAGGTCCTTTGTGTCTCAGGACCTGCTGGGAGGCCCGCATTAGCTGCTCCTGAATGGAGTTAAAATGGGCGGAGGTCAGCCTAAAGAAACTAGAACCTTCTATTCCACACTTCTCAAGGAAAACAAAAGCAAAAACCAACCACCAACCTCCAGTTTTTAAAATATGTTATTCTTTTTTTTTTTTTTTGCGGTACCGGGGATTGAACGCAGGGGCGTTTCTACCTCCGCGCTATGCCCCCGGCCCTATTTTTTTTTTATACTTTATTTTGAAACCAGGTCTCACGAAGTTGCGGAGGGCCTCACTAAGGAGAGAAAGAGAGAGACAGGGAGAGAGAGAGAGAGAGAGAGAGAGAGAGAGAGAGAGAAAGAGACAGGGAGAGAAAGAGCGAGAGAGCTGAGGCTGGCCGCGAACCCGGATTCTCCGGTCTCCGCCTTCCAAAGTACTGGGATTACAAGCGTGCACCACCACGCCCGGCTAAATATGTTATTCTTATAAAAACAATATAGCTTATTTTAAATGTTTCTCAGAAAACAGAGAGTATAAATAAGGACAAAATTAACAAAGCATGTTGCATATGGTTCAACCCCTTATAAACAGATACACTTCACCTGATGGTATAATTTATTTGTTTCTTCTAAGAAGAAATACTTTTGTTCTTGTTGGTCACAGTTGTTATCAGCAGTGTGTACAATCCAGTATCATAAACCATGGGCCTCAGCTCTTGATGATCCTAGTAATTACTGACCGTTTCACAGGCTTGAGGAAATGAAGGGCAGTAGGAACATACTGGGGAGCTAACTTGGCAGTTAATTTCTTTTTCAAACTGCAAAGGAAAGTCACAAAGTATGAAACTGAAGCTTAGGCCTAGAAGTTCCCAGCTTCTAGGTTTGCTGGTTCTGGTTCCAGCCTGTTGCTGATACTGTGTCACTCTAGATAGACCACTCATTTTCTTCGAGCCTCAGTTTCCAACCTAAAAATCACAGAAGTAGGTCTAGGACTGCCTTAAAATTGATTTTCATTTCCTAAAGTCTCCTGATGTGTGACTACAAAAAATAGCGCCTCTAAATGTCACAAAATCTTTTCAGAGTTTGCTTCTGCATGGCCGTAGATGCCTCTGGCTGTTCTCCAGATCCTAGCCACGGAAGGCAACCCAAAGGGCATTACATCAGCTTGCTGATGTTACAAAACATGCGGCAGAACAGCAGTGTTAAACTTGGTGGCTCACACTCTAAGTACTTTTTCTTGCAGATTCACAGGTCCGTTGATGGTTGACTCTGAAAAGCTGAGTTTGGCTGGGTGATTCTGTTGCTTTTGGCTGAACTCAGACGTCTGGCAGTTTGTTGGGGGCTGGCTGATGTAAGCTGGGCTCAGCATGGGCAGTTAGGACCTGTTCCCCAAGTCTCTCATCCTCTTGCTGGAGCCAACGGGTCAGCAGGGACATGGAACGACAGAAGCACAAGAGAGAAGGTCAAGCAAGGCCTTTTTGAGTCTTTGATCACAGTGTACTTGCCAATATTACTTTGGCCAAAGCAAATCACATGGTCAAACTCAAAGCCAAAGGGGAGGGAGATGTACTTCACACTTTCAGTAGGAGGAATTGAAAACTGACATGATAAAGCAGTTGGGTACAGAGAGGGCTGAAGAATTGGGATGCTGATGGATACTGTTCTTTTGGAAATGCAAAGCTGCATGTGTACCTCCCCCCACACATGCCCTGTTTGATCTCAGGAAGAGGTTTCCCCCTATCTGTCTCTTGTGGAATGGAACATCTGGGTCTACCTTCCTTGGGACTCAGTATTCCTGCTCATCAGGTATCCAGGATTGCATAGACACTCAAAGTGTCATTCAAGGGCTGGCAGAGTCAGCAACACCTGGGAGCTTGTTGGAGCAAATTCTCAGCCCTCTTAAATGAGAATATTAAATATAAATATGAAATATTTCAGACCTCTTAAATGAGAAACTCTGAGGGCGAGGCCCAGGAATCTGTATTCTGAATTGTCTTCCAGGTGGTTTCAATGCTCAGTAAACCTCACTGGAAAGGGACCAAAGTGTTCCTGATGGCCTCATCCCTAGGTTATCTTCTCTTAATGTACTCAACTGCGATCATTCATTAACTGAGGCTGCTATGTGGGCTTCAGGATGATAATGCCCCAAAGCCTTCTTTATTGTACCTAAGGCCAAAGGGGCTTCCTGATGCTTCTGCTTCATCCTTAGTCTGGGCTTTGTGACCAGCAGTATGGAAAACTGCAGAGCAGACTCCCACCCCCGCTGGTGTCCTGAGTCCTCACGAGCATAGAAAGCACAGTAATAGGAAGTCATAGGCATATGCAAATCTTAACTCTTTTTTTTGGTGGCACTGGGGATTGAACCCAGGGGCATTCTACCTCTGAGCTACACACCCAGCCCTATTTTTTTTCATTTTAAACATTTGAAGCAGGGTTTTACAAAGTTGCAGAGGGTCTCGCTAAGTTGCTGAGGCTGGTCACGAACCTGGGATCCTCCTGTCTCCGCCTCCCAAGTACTGGGATTCAAGCATGCACCACCACGCCCGGCTAAATCTTAACTCTTTAACTCTGCCCAATAGATATGTATGTGCTAATAGATATCATATTTGCGCTATCTCCCTAATTAGATGAAGCACTCAATTTTATAGCTAAAGAGAATAAAAGACTACTTCCCAGTACTTCTTTTTTTAAGAATATGCTTTTTTTGATGCATTGTAATAGCACATCTTATTGAAGCTCAGAGTGAGAGGTACATGCATGTACAGAGCACTTGAGTGAGAGCCTTCGGTTGCAAAATTATGGGAGAGGTGCAACAGCACTGTACCCCTTTGTCAGAGGAGCTTCCATCTGGGGGTACATCAATCTTCTTAGTAGTTTTATGCTTCTCTGAAGAAGAGAGGTGTCACATTTTTCCATTTAGCACATAATATAATTATATTCTCTATTGAAAATATAATATAAGATAATATGATATGTGATATGACATGGCTTCCTCATTCTCATCTCATGTTGAGATAGTAAAACTGGGTTTATAAGGTGTAGTGTCAGCACTTAACATTCCTAAGATAAAACATCCAGAGTGTCGTAAGTCGGCACAACTGTATGCTAACTGTGCACCTTGTATGTCACAGGGGAGAAACAGAAGAAAAGAAAGGGAAAGTAGGTAATTGCTCACAGGATAGAGGAAGATATTATCCTGCCAATTCCTTCCTGGAACTGTATGTATCATGTCCTGTGTTTGTGATATAGCACAGGGAGTCATTGCTAACAATGAATACCATTATTGGGATGACAGCAGTTTAAGTGCTAAAGAAATTTGAGTTCTGACAAACCAGGCAGACACACACAGCACGAAACATGTATAATGCATCACCATGACTGGTTGTGTTTGTGGCAGTTAAGACACCGATACTGATTGAGAGGCTCATCTGTTCATTTGATTGTGTCTCCTGGTTTAAATCTCTCTAACGGGCGGAGGGTGGCTGTGGAAAGAGCTAGTTTGTGCTGATTGATGGCGCAAAGAGGAGATTTTGGTCTGCTTCTCATGTAAATGAAATGAATAAACTCTCTGAGTTTGCATGTACTTTATTATCGAATATAATAAATGGGTGAATTCTAAAAAAAAAGAGAGAGAGAGAGAGAGAGAGAGAGGGAGCGTAAAAGCCTTGAAAGCTTAGAAGGTTGCTGCGCCAACACACAGCCATTACAGACACCTTGGCCAGTGTTGCTGTCACTGTGTGATAACTTGATCCTTTATGGAAGAAAACTTGGAGTCACTTCATTCTTCCCTTTGCTCTCACAGAGCCATGCGACCCACCAGCTTCCTTTTGTCAGTGTTTCCAGAATGCATCTTTTACTTTCTTTTTCTATCTTACTTATCCATAGTCTAATCCTCTCTTGCTATGATCTTTGCCAGGTTTACCGAGCTGGTCTCCCTACCTCCAATATTGGATGTCCCTCTTTACAACCACCACCCGTGACCTTTCACCCTTTGAATTATAAGTCTTCCATGGTGGGCCATCCATCATCCGTGGCAGCACTCCCCAAAGAGAATGCACAAGGTGACCGACCTGACAGGTTACAGGGAGAAATGTTGGGGCACACCTCCACCCCCATGCGCATGATTCTAAGAACTAAGAAAGGAAGATGTAGCATCACTTAATATAGGGAGTGACAATGGTACCTGCACTTTGTCCATGCGTCATATCTGGAGTTAAGGTAACAAAAGAAAAGAGAGGGGATTCCATAACCTGGAGCAATAGACAGCAATGCCCTGTGAACCTGCTTAACTGGGCTCACAGGTTACAATTTTAACCACACAGACTCCTAGAAAAATGAGCAAGTGACTTACAAAGTAATAATAAGATAATGGTAGAGGTGGAATTTTGCCATTTCTTGGTACAAGTTTTTTTTTTTTATCAGCCTCGTGATGGGACAGAAACAATCATGACCTAATTATATCTCACAAAGAGTGCCAAAAAGAGTGGAAATTATCCAAAAGACTATTTTAGTTGTTAACAAGGAATCTCTCCTACAGTGGAAGATACTAGCTAATGATAATAGTAGATGCATGTAATAAATACAAATTCCTTTTGTATATGTAATTTTTTAAGCTGGTGAGATGTATGATGCAAAAGTAGCTCTCAAGGTAAGTTTTAATCTCCTACGGCATGCCAAACCACATACCCCACCTCTGGCCCCAGCCTCATTTATCATCTGTCCATTCCCAAGGCTTAATTAGCTGTGTGACTTTGGGCAAGTTACTTACCCTTTTGGGGTCTCTCTCTCTCTCTCTACCTGAAAAATGTCAGATTAGAGGATTTTAAAAGAATTTGCCAATCCTATAATTTGACTGTTATCATTCTATATATAACCATCTAGGAATAAGGTTTTTTTTTACATGTAAGTGGAGGTTATTATTTAATCACCCAAATTTTGAAAATTTCTGTTCTTTTCACAGAATTTCTTTAAAATTTCTCCTTCTTCTTCTCCTTCTCCTCCCCCTCCTTTTTTTGAGACAGAGTCTTACTATGTTGCCCAGGCTGCTCTGAAACTCCTGGGCTCAAGTAATTCTCCTGCCTCAGCCTCCCAAGTGCTGGGACCACCGATGAGAACCGCCCTGCCAGCTTCCTTCACTTAACAGAAAACTGGACGCAGTGTGACTTTCTCTTGATGGCTCAGGATCATTCATATCCAACTCCCATCACACTATTCTTATAGAGTACTAACTTAAGTCCCGTTGGATTATGCAGTGGACTTACCCCATGCTACATGGTTCCTGGACGCTGTAATTTCCAGTTCTCATGCTTGACTTGACATGTTTCTTACAACTAAGCTGTGAGCTGGCATTTCATACTGCTTCACTGTAAGTGTCATCCTCTCTCAGTTCCTGGACTTTCAATTTACTGACTGTACGGTGGCATAGGCTGGGATGAGGGACCTAGCATGGTTATGGAACCTTTAACCATTCGCCTATGCTTAAGGTCAGGATGGGGGAGTTGAATAAGACTGAGGCTCAAATTTTATGAACGCCCCAGTGTCCTTATCTGCTAAATGGTGAGGATTAAATGAGATATTCCTTTCAGCGTGCCAAGGTCATATCTGGCAGCACAAAATACTAACACATTTTACCAGTCAAGGATAACACCTACTATGTATTAAATGATCACTATGTGGCAGACCCTGTGGTAGGCACTTTATGTAGACCAACCCATTTAGTTCCTGCAAACTCCCTGGGAAGCTGTGTCTCTCTCTTTTTTTTGTGTGTGGTACTGGGGATTGAACCCAGGGATGTTCTACCTCCACGCTACACCTCTGGCCCTATTTTTTATACTTTATTTTGAAACTGGGTCTCACGAAGTTGTGGAGGGCCTCACTAAGGAGAAAGAGAGAGAGAGAGAGAGAGAGAGCTGAGGCTGGCCGCGAACCCGGATCCTCCAGGCTCCGCCTCCCAAAGTACTGGGATTACAAGCGTGCGCCACCACGCCTGGCTGAAGCTGTGTCTCTTATTATTCCCATTTTACCTATGAGAAAACTTGGATGAGAGAGCTGATGGCGTCACTCCAGGTTGCACACCTCGGCTTTACCAAGGTAACACACTTGGCTGGCCATCATATGTGGGGAAGGAGCTCTGCCCACCACTCCAAATTTTCAGCCAGCCTGTAGCGGGGCTGGTGGACCCTCCATCTTTTATCTTCCTCAGGGCTGTTCTCTTTTCTCCTGAGCCTCTGCTAAGCACCTGGTAAACAGCACCCACCGTGATGTCTTAGTTGCCTTTTAAAGACTCAGAATTGTTGTTTGACAGGGAGATCCTCAAGACGAAGTCCGTGTTTAGTCATGTCTCTAACCTCAGGAGCTAGAAAATCATCCAGTTCAGACCAGATGTTCTGAAATGGGATGAAACTTTAAGTTCAAAATCAATTTTCATATTTGTCTTCTGTGTTGGTCCAAATCTCTTCATCTCTTGGCATTACAAAAGGCTGAGAGAAGTTGGGATACTGGAAAAAAGTTATTTGTCAAGAATCAATGTCATTCACATTCTCCACTGGGGGAGTCCACCTGTTGTTACTTTAGGACAATTAATAATCTTGGACTAGGGAGATCCCTTAAAAGGATGTTATTAAGATTTGGCCAGGGAGGGTAGAGAATACCTAGAACATAATTTACAAAGCCACCATTAAAGAATGCATCATATTTTAGACTCTCTATGCAAACAACCACTTCAGATGGGAATTTGGGCATGCTCAGTTCCGAGCTGGACCTCTAGATGCATGATGTCACATACAATAGTTCAGAGCTGGACTTGAACAGCAGGGTGTAGCTATATTGGGGGTGAATGTCCACTTGATATATCAGTCCTGAGCCTGGAACTATCTTAATATTCTCTGCCTGCCCCTCAGCTGGAAAGCTGAAGAAGCAGAAAGGAGGCTGGTCCTACCTGCTCCCTTCCTTTAGGGAAGAGGGAAGGAAGCTGTGAGAAAGTGAGCTTCGAGAAGTGATGTACTCATTTATTTTCCTCTCTTCTTCCACCCCTCCCTCTTACATTCTCCCCCAAAATAATTAAATGCACAAGCTACTTGAGTGCAGTGATAGGTTACAAATTTAAACCCACAAGAGTCAGGAACTGTAGAACGGGAAGTCCTTAGGGGGACGTTAACTTTGCCACTTTGATATCATTATAGTAAGCTATTCATTTAATGGCCTAATTTGTAATCACAAATACCATGGGAAATTTTGCTCTGCCAACCTCTCGTTCCAGTTTTCCTGACTTGGTCGGTGATTTTGAATGTTGTAACCTTCAGAAGTGCATATTTTTTAGCCTTTAGCAGTCCACATCACTGGCAGATTAAATTACTTATTAGCCACTTTCTTCTCAGCTCCCTACTCTTCCCAATATATAATAAACTTGGCAAAGTCTAATGAAGGCACATCTATAAAGATAAGATTAAATAACCCCAATTGTGCTGTTCCCATTTATTTAGCTGATTTGTGTGGTTCAACGGAGACTTATTCTTACCTAGAGGATAGTCAAAGGGAGCCACGGGTTAACCAGTGGTAAAGATTCTATTTAGAATTTGTTCTCAAAGGACCCATCTGACTGACTGAGTGCAGTCAGGGCCCTGGTTGATGTATCCGCATTCTTTATCCCGTGAGGTCTTAGCTCCTTTTCACTCGACAACGGGCTCGATCATGTGACTTACTTTAGCCAGTGATGTGCGTTAGCAAATGCAACAAGCCGAGGCTTGGAAAGCACGTGAGATTTTCTACTTGTTATCTTGAGAATATGCTTGGGTTAGCCTTCTAGATCTACACAAGAGAGTCACATCATTCTAATCATGGCCACACGAGGCAAGCTAGTCCCCAGCCCAATTGTAGTTCATCGTGATTTTGTACGTGTGAGTGAGCCTGTCCAACATCACCAAACCTGCCCAGATTGCCAGAGCCACTCAGCCAACCTGTAGACTTAAAACAAATAATTAGATAACACCATCTTAAACTAATAGCTCTGGTGTGTTTGGAACGCAGCATGATTGTGACAACCGATAATGGGTACCCCTCCTGATAAACTTTCTCACATCAGAAAATGAGGAGAATACTCACTTCTTTAAAATAGTTTCTTTGGGGGATAGAAGCTTCATTATGGAATCAGAACTCATGTTATCAAACTCTTCCACCGTTTCTCCAAAGCCCTGGTCATGGACATTGTAGCACCCCTTCTATTTATACTCTTTTTTTTTGCGGTACCGGGGAATGAACCCAGGGGCATTCTACCTCTGAGCTACCCCCCGGCCCTATTTTTTATACTTTATTTTGAAACTGGGTCTCACTAAGTTGCGGAGGCCTCACTAAGTAGCTGAGGCTGGCCGCGAACCTGGATCCTCTGGTCTCAGCCTCCCAAGTACTGGGATTACAAGCGTGTGCCACCATGCCTGGCTCTATTTATACTCTTATTCCAGGTCGCAGAGAGAGCATTGCTATTTAAAAACACCTAGTGCGAGCTCTGGTTCCCACAGTCTGCTCCCCTCCCCCTGCTTCTGACCCCATCCCTTTTCCCATTTGAGACTTGGCTAGGGAAAGCAGCAGCTCTGCAAGTCTCAGATGATCTTGTGAATGAGGTCTTCAATTCCCCATCTAAAAATGTGTTAAAGGCAGGAGAGTTTCCTGACACGCACCAGCAGGGGAGAAAGCCCTGTAAGGAGCAGCCTTCTACTTGACGGTGCATCTTGAAAAGCTTCATCAACAACCCTCATTACTGCCAAGAAGCGCCCCATCTCTGCAGAATGAGGACAAATTGTCTCCTCTCAGCCGGATTCAAAGGTCCCAAAGCAGCAGATTCACATGCCAAAAATTTCATTTCTGACTACAGAGGGTTGTAATGATTTTATTATATGCCTCACAATCTGTTCCTAAGTCTGTTCCTATGTAGTTTACATTTACCGATTAATAGCCAGAGTTAAGCACTTTTGTGTGGAGCATTAAAGATGGTAATCAGGGCATAAGCTCCACCACAATGGCCAACTTTGATGAAAATGTAAATTGAGAATGTCTGGTCAAGTATATTAGATATATTGTTCCAGACTAAATTGTTGTGATATTGTCTGAGTCAAGAGGAAAACTTCAGCCTGGACGAACGTGAACCTTTAATCATCAATAGCATAGCCAGGCATGCACATGCATGCCTGTAATCGTCCTACTTGGGAGGCTGAGACAGGAGGATCACAGGTTTGAGGACAGCCTCAGCAACTTAGTGAGACCCTGTTTCAAAAAATAAAAAATAAAAAGGGTTGGGGGCATAGTTTGGATGTAGAATGCTCCTGGGTTCAATCTCCAGTACCTCCCCACCCAAAAAAACAACAAAGATATACTTAGCAATTGGAAATCTATGGTGAGGTACTCTGTTTACATGGGAGGTATATATATTCAGATGGCTGAGAGGACCAATGCTGGAAGTTCTGCATTTTTTTACAAAACAGTGGAAGTACTCTGAAAGCTGAGTATGAAAAGTGCTCTGGCATTGGGTTGATAGGAGGTTGCTAAATGCCAGGTATGGGTAGCCCAAGTGAAGAGGCAAGAATGGTCCACAGGCTCTTATATTTTGTAGGAATACAGGAGTCTTGCTGAGCCTTGAACTTCATCTCTATATTTTTTATATCAAGTTGTTAGCTGGTACTTCATATTCCTTCATTGTGTGCCATCCTCTTCCAGTCTACCAACTTTCAACTTGCTGACCATAGGTGGCATGGGCTGAGTAGGGAGACCTACATGGTGGTGCCTACGTGGAGCTGGTGGGTGGAGGTGTAGAGCTGGCCAGACCTGTGTTCAAATTTACTACTCAACATTTATTATTTGCATGACCTTGGATAGCTCGGAGTCTCAAGAATTCCATTGTAAAGTGGAAAATGGGAAGGTAATACCTAACATGGTTTATTAAAAACACTAAAGGAAGTAGTGAATATGTGCTTGGGTTGGGTCTGGAACAGCGTAGGCACTTGATAAATATTCATGTCCCATCTTGCCGCTGCTTTCCCCAATGTTTTAACATTTGAGAAGTTCATGGCGAGCCGTGGTGGTAGGACTGGGCATGTGGGATATTTTTTAGTTCTCAGAATCCTTGAGGCAACTCTACATGAAGCCAGCAGCTAGTTAATGAAGCCTGATTTCTTGGGTGTTTGCCTCTTATGGCTGACTGACTCGTTAACTGAATTATTCAAAGATTTTCATAATATGTTTGAATTTCTTATATCCATTCAGCGGCTAATGATTCCTAGCCAAGCCCAGGGCCTCAGCTGAGAGAGCAAAACAGATCTGTTCAAAAGATGAGATTTTTTTTAAATTGAAGAAGATGATTATTATAATAATCATCAGTTTATTAATAATTATTAGTTGGGGACTCATCTGAAATGGGCTGACTAGAGAGTGACAGTGAATCTAGGTGGCAAACCTGGGAAAGAAGTCACTTGATTTTCATGGGGATTCCAAGAGCCCAGTGGTCACAAGTGGACAAAGTTAAATACCGGAGTATTACAGTCTGCAGGGGGAAAAGTTATATTGGTCATTTTTAAGCCAGAAAGCACAAATTGAAACTTTCCCATTTGTCTAACCTCCCCCTAATGCCATTATTTTATATTACCATTAAGGTTAAAAATATGATCTATAAAGATGTCATATCAATTTAGGATGTTTCTGTTATAAGCTCCCAGCCCTTATGCTGAGCTCTGGACTATCCATCTATCACAGAAAGGAGCTCCTCAGATTCCTCTAAAATGTTATGTGCCTGTTTTTAAATACAAATATGTATAAGCCATTCCTGGGGCTATCTCCAGAGAGACACCTGTGCTACTGAAAAATGACCCTATTTGAAGTAACTGCTGGGTTCACATTAGAAATATAGTGAGGAGAAATTGTTCCTGACTTTGTCTGGGTAACATTTTTCTGTTTTAATAAGAAGGAATAGTGAATCAGATGTGTTATCAAGAAGTAAGCTAGCTATTCCCCTCTTTTTCCTAATTATTTTCTTCTCCCTATCAGAACCAAACTGATACTCATTGTGATATGAGACTATAATGCACCAATAAAAACATAAAAAAAAGAAATGTTTGTGGAAGGCAAAACAAAAGCCCCAAATTAAACACAGTTTATCTTTTAAATTTTGGCATATTCCCAAACCAAGACGAAATCATTATTTTTTTCTATTGGCAGCTTCTTGGCTAGATAGGAAAGTTCTGTCTGTAGGTGCCTTCCTATTTAAAGGAGGGAGGCGAGCATGGGAAGTGCCCAGATAGAAGGGGTATGTGTGGTTAACCAGTAATAGAATTCAAGAATAGCATTACATCTATTATTCAGGTGCCTTGTTAGCAGGACTTTTTTGTTTTGTTTTGTACTGGGGATTGAACCCAGAGGCATTCTATCTTGGAGCTATACTCCCAGCCTTATTGTATTTTTTATTTTGAAACAGGGTTTCATCAAGTCGCTGAAGATCTTGCTAAGTTTCTAAGGGTGGTCTCGAACCCGTGATCCTCTTGTCTCAGCTTCCCACGTACTGGGATTATAAGTATATGCCAACATGCCCAGCTTAGCAAGATTTTTATACCTGTCTGTGAGCCATTTCTCTCCAAATTGGTGACTCCCCCTCCCAACCATGAATATATCCTCTGAAGATGGTTGGTTTCTTAGAATTTTTAAAAATTTAAGTACTTATTCTGTCTTCAGTGAGAGTATCTGTCCAGAACTGCAGTGTCTTCCAGACAGTTTTACTAGTATATTTTGGGAGCCATTTCATCTCAAGAGAATGTCAAAGGAGAAACATGTGTGTCAGATTAGTAGCTCCCATCCTGCAGGACTCAGACTGTGAGGGCGGGGTGCTATAGAAGAGGCCAGCGGTTCACTAACTTCTTAAGTACTCACCAGGTAATGTGTCACTCACATGGTGAATGTTTAGTTCTTTGTTTTTAAATGTGTGTGTTTGTGTGTGTGTACTTATTTATGTATTCTGAAGAAAACAGATATTCACTTAAGGCTATTGCTGAATTCCTAACAGCTTCTGGGCAGTTTTCCTAATCAATGGTCATGAAGAGTACACCTATTACATGTAGTTTTTAAAGTAAAAACGGTGTCCTCATGTTTGAAATGTCGGGGGACTCTTGCCCTAGAGTGGAAAAATGTTGAGATACCTATGTTTAGAAAAGTTGCCAGTAAATCAGGAGAGAAAAAAGGTTTGTATTAATACCAGTGAACTGAAACAGGAAAATTAGAGAACCAGATTCATGAAATGGGAACAATCTACCAGTCTGTAACGAATCATCCTTATACTTAGGGGTGTTAAGAAACACTATCTTTGCTAACTCTGTGGGTTGAAGGGGCTTACAGAAGCTGTTCTGCTCCATGTGATGTTGCTTGGAGTCACTCTCATCTGAGTTGAGCTTGAAGGCTCCCTCCCTCACATATATCACACCCTGGCAAGGACGGTGGACTGTGGGGCCTCACTCTGTTATCACAGGCTACTCCCTCTTCATGTTGTCTCTCTAGTAGGGTAAGCAGACCTCTTACACGGTAGATCAGGGCTCTTGCAGTACAAAGTAGTAGAGTGTAGGTGTCCTCAAGGTTTAGGTCTAGCACTGACACAACACCATTTCTTCCACATTCTATTGATCGCAGCCAGTCACAGGTCAACCTAGATTCACCATGGAAAGGGACTACACAACAGAGTAGATACTTGGAGGCCAGCTTCACTGAGAACCGTCTTTGGAGAATAGCTGTCACACCCAGTTGTGGTCATATAAAAAATAGCATGACTAGGACATTTCTGCTGGTCCTGTGGCCACTGGGCACTCATAAATGCCACAGCTAGACTATTAACCTTAGTCTGCAACTGCTTGTCATATCTTTTAACAGCCACTACATTTTTACATCATGTCTTCAAGGAGCGTCTGTTTGGCTGAGCCAATACTCATGCCCATGCCCTTGCGCTCAAGGAGAGGGAAAGGGATTCTCTCCTTCTTGATGCATTGCTTTCTCTTGCAGAAGGCAAAGACTTCCTTCTGCAAGATTCAGGTAATTATATGTTCTGGTTTGCCTGGGACAGTCCTGGTTTCTGCTGATTATGCTGGAAAGTTGATCAGCTATGCCCCCTTTAATTCTTAGTAGCTTGCCAATGTGGATGACAGATTATCTGTTCACCCTATGGCCAAGACCTATGTGGAGGATTCTACAAAACTAGGATGGGGTTTCAGATTGTAGGTGTTCAAAAGACGAAAAATGCCCACTCCTACCTCTCTTGGCTGCCAACATCCACAAACACTCTTTTCTAGCTGTACTGAAGAAAAAGTAGGAATCGTGGCCAGATAGAAAAAGATCTGTCTGTAGGTGCCTTCCTATTTAAAGGATGAATGCGGGCAGGGGAAGAGCCTGGATTGAGGGGGTGTACCTGGTTAACCAGTTATAGGATTCATGAATAGCTTTACCTCCATCATTCATGTGCATTGTTAGCAAGACTTTTATACCTGTCTGTGAGCCCTTCCTCTCCCAAATGGTCACTCCCCTTGTCTCTTTCAAAGATATTTTTATCCTATTCCTATAATGGATTAAAAAATAACCTCAACATTGAGTGGAAACGTCTTGTATTAAGTAGTTAAATGTGAATTCTAGCCTAAGCCTGCCTCAAATTGGGCTCATTAGCATAGATTGTGCTTATTTCTTCATTCATAAACTAAGAGATTTAGATCAGATCGATGGATCCTAACATGTGTGCTGGGCTCTCCACCCAGTGCCATGAAAGGGTCTGGTGGACTAGCAGAAGCCTGCTCTAAAGTACCGGGCCTCTTCCACGTGGCAGTGATTCAGCATATCAATGGCAAAGATGGCGCTGGCGGACCCCTCGGAGGGAGGTCCCGCAGATAGCCCCACCTAGCCTCAGGAGGGCTATGATAGGCAGTTACCTCCTTCCGTGCTCACAGACAACAGGTGCCTCTGCCTATGATAGGTTATAGGGGGGCGTAATGACCCAACCCATCGCGTGCCATTGTGTCACACCCTACTGCTTGCGAGTTTCCTGTATGGCCTCTACTATAAAAGGGGGATTGGCTTTCTAATAAACGAGATCATGCCAGACATGTCTCCCGGTCCGAGGTGTGGTTCGTTCGGGCCGTCGACGTTTGCTCCCCCGTCAGCATCGTACCACTCTTGGGCGGGACCCGAGACATGTGGTTTCCGAATTCTGAGACCCTCAATATGGAATTGGGGGATGTGTTTAGGCAGGATTCAGTTATACATTATCCACAGTATGGACTCTTAGGTTAACTAAAAGGCTAATTCCTGTTGATGGATATTAAACTTTCATGTGATGAGCACATTAAACTTTAAATGTGATGAGTACTGCTGTAGAGGAAGTGTAGTGTGCCTTGGAGATGCACCATCGGAGGAGACTTGCCCTATTCCAAGGGGCTGAGGAAGTGATGCTTAGATGGAAGTTGAAAATCAAACCTGGGTGTGCCCATTATGTTTAGGGAAAAAAATCAGTTTGGGGGCATGAGAAAGAGCCACACAATAAAGTATCCACCAGTGATCTACCGGTGTCCTGGTTCTGACTCTAAGGAGGCAGATTGCTGGAGAGAGGTTTGTTGCTATGGAAGGAAAGCTGCACATACCCTGCAGGAAGTTGGGTAACTCACATGACCTGGTCACTTTCTCCAGCCTCAGTTTCCTTGAATGAACCACAGGGCTGTCTTAGGAACATTTCTTCCCTGAGAGGCTCTCAGAGCTCCATATAGAAATGGATTTTGATTTTGGACTTTGAAACCATTACAAAATAAATGTTGAGACTCTTTAAATAGAGCTCATTAAGGCTGATATATGGCTCTGCGCCTTTCTGTCATCTCTGTGGTGGTGAAGGATGGTTTTCGATGTATAATTAAAGTTATTCCAGAAATTGTGATGAATCAGTAACCAATTTTATGAGAATTACAAGATCCTGGGCAGAGGCCTTCCTTTGCCTTCTTCCTGCTGCCACTCCAACGAAATGTACTTTTTCTGGAATGTACTTCTTCTGCTGAATCTCATGAAGAGTCTACATTTTGTCCATTTGAGGTCCTATGGTAGCCAGGTTGCCATGGCAAAATGCCTCTCCCTCCCTGCGCAGTAACTGTTGTCTAGCTTCTGCCATGGACTTAGTGAAAACTGATCCAATAATTATTAATCCTAGTCTCCCAAATCGACATCTTCCCTGTGTTTCTGACTATACCTGAAGAAAATCCTGTGACTAATGAAAACAGGCTTCTCTCCTACTCATATTAAAAGTCCAGACGAGCAACAGAAAACATTTTGTGTGTTTATGAAATGCAAACTACTTTTGGTTTCATGTTCATGATTTTTTATAATACTGAACTCCTGTTATCTTTTCTGCTTAAATCTCTCTTCTCGCCTTATCCGTACATTTTGGACACTGTGAATCAGCGGTGACCAGTATTGCCCATTTCGTGTGTCAGGATGGTAATAAGCGCCTTTATCATACTCTGCCTTCCAAACTGTGGACTTTCCTTTCAGAGGGACAAGGAAGCATAATGATATCCATCTGGGAGGGAGCTTAAAATAGTGTCCGTGCGTCATTTTGCAGCTCGGAATCTGGATATGGCTAACGGGGTGTTATCAATCAGGAGATAAAATTAAAATCCTGCGTTAGGAACTGCTCTTGCCAGAAAGAGTGGATTTTGTTAACAGCTGTTTTCTGTTAGATACTATTGTGTTCTTTAGCAGCAAATTACGTAGATCAGAAGCATCCGGTTAACAGTTTCCCCGAGTGAGGTCGTAAATGAGCCCATGGTCCTCTCAACAAAGCTATTTCGGGGGGAAGGAGAGGAAGCTCCCAGCGAGCCCAGCTGCGGGGACTTGGTGCACAGGGCTCTGGTTCCCCGTGGAGGTTCAATAGCTCCCTAGGAGAGAATAAATATATTTTTGTGATCCTTGGCTAGGGAAATGACCTTTTGAACTCTGAAAGAGAAGGTATTAAAGCTTTTACCTGTCTAGTGTCTCCTAACAGCCTGCTTTTGATTGGTTCCAGAATTCATTAAATCTTAAAAGGGAAAAAATGAGCCCGGGTTGGGGTAGCGGGGGAGAGAGCGGGGGTGTGCAGTGCTCAGCAAGCACCGAGTGTCTCAGCTCCAAATGAAGATAAGTTGTTGGAAATGAACAGCTAAGAGACAGCCCGTGTGCCCTCCTGCTTATTGCGGCTCAGTAAATTAAACTTAGTGTGCTCCAAAGCTGGCTCCATACTGATGTTCTTGCCTTATGGAAAATAATGTGCTCACCCCCCCTTTTTTTTTCCCTGTCTCTAACAGATGACAGTAATAATGAGAACTAAAATCACTCAAGTCAGCATATGAAAGGGAACTGTCTATTTTAAAAAAATAAAAAGACATCTCCCGGTGCCATCTGCCGAGGTACAATAATGTTTTGTAACAGGTTTTGGAAAGCACATTAAAAAGCTACATCTGTGCTTGTCCTTTCCAGTTAGTCAAGATATAGTTGTGTCTCTCCTGTCTGATGCGGATTCTTGAGTCATGTAATTATTTCTAATTTATCTCTAAAATTAAGCGTCTCAAATACATTTTTAATTGGGATTTCATTAGGTACTTATTATACCATGTGTCAAATGATAGTTGATTATTCTGAGCAAGGATGGAGAATCTGAAAAAGAGAGTGGGAGACTGATGGGTACCTCGGAAAGCTGATGGTGCTCAATAAATGTGTCTTAAAAATAATCAGTTGATATATAATTAACGTAAGTAATTACTGCAATTAAACTCTATTTATGGAACCCTGCTGTGTTGTTTCCCATCCTAAGCTTAAACATGATTGTTGTTCTTTTGCCCAAATAAAATTAATGTAATGAGAAAAACAAAATAAATATAGGCTTGGATAACAGACAGAGAAAAACATTTCCCCTATATTAGAGAAAGGTGGTATAAAGACAAAAGTTGACTTTCTTGAAGAGGATGAGGCTTTAAAAAGGGTATGAGGCTTTAAAAAGATCCTCTTGCTCCAAATGAATTAGGCACACCAATGCCCAATGTGAAGTAATAGGACTAAGTAGGTAGAGAAAAGGTATGTGCACCTGGATGAGGGAGAGAGTGACTGCCGATCTGAACCACCCAATGCTGACAGGAAACCAAGATGGCGATTCTGGCCACTGGACTCCCTCACCATGTGGTTGCTGTTTTAATTTGCCTCTATGTCCGTAGCATTAAGGGGAGTGGCTGTCTGTAGTTAGTATGCCAAAAACACATGCTGTATGATTAAGACGGGGTCAAGCCTATCTTGAGTGACGATGAACATGGATGGTTTATAGGGGATGATGGAAAAACAAATTAAGGGGGAAAAAAACCCCGCAGACTCAATTAAATGTTGCTCCTGCCTCAAAGTAAGCATTCCTGCCTCTGCCTCTGAGGAAGATGGATCACAGGCATCAGATGTGCCCTGTCACCTGACAACTTGAAATATCCTAGACGAAATAGAGGCAAGACCCTGGCATCAAGCAGTAGAAGACAATTTCCTGAGAGAGTCCCAGAAGAGCTGTGGGATTGCCCTAAATGGCTTTGCCTCGAGAGTGTCCAGGCTGTGGCATGTGAGGGGTAACTCAGGTAGAGCTGGGTAGTCTCCCTGCATTAAGGAGACAGATCTGGGAATTTGGGGGAGACTGAGGTATGCAGTTTTCAGGTCAAGTGACCAGAGAGGAGAGATATGCATAGAAAAAGAACTTCAGAGACTTTCAGCGGCCTTCCTTGAAGCTATAGCTGAATAATGATCAACTTCCTGGGGCCAAAGAAAGAACCATCTGGAAGAATTTGAAGGAATAATCACCAAGGACACACATAGGGCCAGGAATAGTTTCTGTTCTTACCAGATAGAGTAAAAATGGTAATAGTATAAGGTCATGGGTGGAGTATTCAGAAGAGTTTTAACACCTTAAGTGACAAAATTAGCTGCCAACTGAACAGTCTGTTCCCACTTTTACCAAAGATTAAAAGGAAGACTGAAGAAGGTCAAGTTATTTCCAGTCAACTGTGTCCTAGAACAAAGCTTAAGAATATTCATAGGGATACAAAAATATCTAGTATCTAACAAGGTAAAATTCGCAATGTTTGGCATTCAATTAAAAATTACTGAGCAGACGAAGCAGAAAAATATGACCCACAATGAATAGAAAAATCAATCGAGAAGCCTAACTTCCCTTACTGTGGAGTGAGGAGGGAGTAAAACCTTCTTTACCCCAAATGACTAGAAATCTAGACAATGATACAAAAACACATCTTTATAGCTCTTGAAATCAACCAAAGCAAAAACCAAACTGAGAAGCATTTATTCATGAGAAACTGCTGAAGTTTGGATAAGAACGTTGGGGATCTATCACATTCTTGCCTGGAGCTGTTTCCAGCCAGCCAGCTTGGTTGGTATGATAGTTGGTATGATGTGGGACACGATGTGAAATCCAGCGCTTTGCTGCCAGAAGAGACTCACTTGATTTTGTATGAAGGATGGCATTCTCAGTAAAATGTGCTCTTCTTGGAAGCAAGCAAATGAGGAAGGTCAGTAACTTCTCATCTGAGGTAGTCCCAGTTGGGACAAACAACAGACCAATGGATCAACTAGAAATTCAACAGAGAGTTCCTAGATAGGAGACCACGACAGAAGGGATTGAAAATATCTTTATATATCCCTGCTGATTTCATTGTACATATACATGGGAGACCAAAGAGAGTTCAATATGCCCACATATCCCTGGCTAATTAGGAGATCACACACCCATGTGGAGTAGATTCAAGAGAACCCAGCAGAAAATAAATGCTGGGATAAGGATGAATACCCTTTCAGAGTTTCAGAACTTTGAATGAATCTACAGGCAGATCCAATGATAAACAAGGCTTCTTGGTTCAGAGAGCTTGAGTACAATTTCTGATGAATCATTGGTGGATAATCAAGCAACACAGGTAAAGGAATGACGTCAAGAAGTCAAACTTAAAAAAAAAAAAACTTATAAGAATTGCTGAGCAAGCCGGGCCTGGTGGGGCATGCCTGTAATCCCAGTACTTGGAAGGCTGAGACAGGAGGATCGCAGGTTCCAGGCCAGCCTCAGCAAATAGTGAGACTTTCATCAACCTAGTGAGGCTCTATTTCAAAATAAAAATAAAATAGGGCTGGGGGTGTAGTTCAGAGGTAGATCGCCTCTGGGTTCAATCCCCAGTCTCTCTCTCTCTCTCTCTCTCTCTCTCACACACACACACACACACACACACACACACACACACACACAAATATGCTGAGCAGAGACACCAGGGACTACATATGACATTGGAAATCGATTCCACATATTTACAGGGCTTAGTTTCTAAAACAAAACAAAAACTCAACAACAGCAACGATGAATGAATCATAAAACACCAAAGGAGAGTGGATGCATTTAAAGAAGACTGAAAAAGACTATAAATCTGATTTCTACTGAATCTCAAGAGTTAAACCTGAAGCTTACAGTGAAGAAAACCAAGAATCAAAGTACTACCTACAACCCTAGACAAATGGAAAAAGGAATAACAGAAATCATGGCATAAAAGAGTAACCCCATCATTATGAGAACAACAACGTTATAGTTTATGGGAGGAATTTATACAGAAAATTGACACTGGGAAAGTGCAAGGAGATAGACACTGAATGGGTTTCAAGTACTAAGAAATGACTGAAATTGACAATAAAAGGTTTCATGGCTTTTCTCTAGATCTGTCTCTCTCATCACTGCACTTATAACAAATAATCACTTACTCAGTGTACACGCAAATAGTCCTAACTTGGAGGCAAATAAATAATGTAATCATGAAATTATTTTAATATTATATTTATGGAAGAAATCTTTAGAAACCAGTTTTAAGTAAGAGTCAAGATGAAATGTCATATGCTAATTTGGGGAGCTGTGACTCCAAACACTAGGAATGTAAGCATATGAAACGGAATATGTTAGGTGTAGGTTAATATTTCTTAAATTCCACTTTCTATGACACATAGTGATTTCAAACCTATATTTCAAATCGGTATTTAACTGTTCAGTTGCCATAAACCTCTTTGACACCAGGAGAGGAAAAAACAGGAGGGAAAAATCAAAAGAATTCCATGGGAATGAGACACTGCTTTAAATGTTAACATTTGTTCCAGAATCTAATGTTGCTTTCAGTGTGTGTGTATGTTGGTAGGCAAAGGTGGTTTCACGATATCATTCATATCCAACAAAGCAACAGAGTGTAAATAATTACTGTGTAATAATACTAAAAAATATTACTATTTCTTCCATCTTCTCCAAGTTATAGTTGTGATATTTAGACAGTGAAAAAATTAACTCAGCCTTAAATAGTTCCAGATAGAATATTTTGCCAAAATATCAGTAGGAAATAGTTATAAAAGTTACTCTGAGGCCATCCAGTCATTTTAAAAGCCAATGAGTAGCTCTCAGATGGTTTTAAGCATTGGTCATTGTGTGACTGTGGCGTGAACCTGTGACACAAACCTCAGAGCTCATACAACTAACTCTCAAAGCTAGCTATATATATGTGTGCCCTCTCATTGCTACCAAATATCATGAGGGTTTTGAAGTATTCAAATCTGCCATAAAGTCTCATTTATTTAAATGTGTTTAAGTTCAGGATAGCTATAAAAAGTATGGATGAATTCAAAGCTAGTGTATAGTTTTCAACATTTGGTGTGGGCTGACTGGTTTTGGTAATCATATGCCATTCTTAAAGCCACTAAAACATGTTTAAAATAATTAGCTAGCTCTTAATAACTAAACAAAGCCTAATTCAAACATTCTAATTTGTTTATCTAATTTAAACATTCAATGAAATCTATTTAAAGCAATTTAATAGTTCAGTTTTTAAGTTATTGAATCAAAAATGTGCAAAAGAAATGTTATAATAATCCCCTGGTGCTAGCAAATTTACTAATAGACCAATGAGTGCTACATTATTTAAAATAATGACATCACTTTTCTTCTCCCAGAATAAGGAGCTTAAGGTATCATGTTTAATAAAATAAATCCAAGAAAACTCAGTAAAAGGCCGCTTTAGAACTGGCTATCTCACCAATTCTAATTGTTTTTCTAGCACGAGTTTAACATCACTACCATTCATACCAAACAAATATGAAGTCAGTAATGTGGAGGGAGATCTTATTACAGGGAACCAAAGAGCTCCACATTTATTCTGCCTTTCAAAGAATGATCACCACACTTTCTGTAACTACAAGTTGGTTTTGTGGTAACATTTATGCCATAATTTGATTCTTAAGAAAAGTCTCCATGTAGCCAGAATTTCCATACACTCTCTCTTACCTTCAGTAAGTTGAAATTGAGGCATTTGCCTGAGTTTAATGAAGGGAAGTTTGAAACTGAATGAAGTAGACTCAGAACTGTCATATGCTCCAGTGAGCTAAATAAACCCTGACCATATGACGCACCTGAATTCTATGGTCCTGGTTCTTGCCCCCAAACCTCTACATCTCTAACACTAATCATAATAGTAAGGGCTAAAATGTTCCATTCTGACTCTCAGAATAATGCCTCTGCAGTTTCTATGTCCCCAAGAAAAGAGCCCACAAAGGTAAGCAACATTGTCTATATTGTTCATTGTTCAGAATCTATTTCTGGCAGAGAGAAGGTCTCTGTAAATATGTCAGTATACTGATTGGTGGATTGATTGCTAAAGCCCTACACACAATTCATCCTTGAGTTCAACCTCCATTATTGCTGCAGATGGGAACATTATTTCAAACTGATATTAATCCAGTTCAGCAAAACCATTCTTTTAGGCTTGCTGAGTTCATCTTTGGAGTCATGCTTTTATCAGCTGAGAGAGTTTGATTGTGAATGTAGAGCTTGATCAGTAGGAATTGCACCAAAGCTTTTGGAAAGAGCAGTTTCTAGAAGTCACGTGTGGGTGTGTGATTGATTGAGACAAGTCAATATATCACAACCGAAACATAAAGTGCAGCTTGAGATTCGAGAGGGCATTATGACTGCAGTTCACACCTGTTATCATATCTACTATATCATTACTGTGAAATATACTGGTACAGGATGTATTTAGGAAACATTCACAGGCCTGTTGGATGTCCCAGTAGTATAACAAGGGACAGGTTTGAGTACATTGAGAGGAGATTTTAACAGTAAGGCAGGACCCAGCTTGCCATGACAGCCTCTGCTACACCAATACTTTGTTCCTAATAGTTTACCCTTCTCTCTCTTGAATACCCCTGTTGGAAGTTAGCTGTTGGAGATAGTTTGCCCGGAGGCAGCCAGACTAGGCTAAGTGGGGGCAACAGACTAAACTGGGGGAAGCCAAAGTTCATGCTGTTGCAAACCATTATCTCTCACAAACCTCTATCACCAGGACTGACCTATCTTTTAACTTACTTGTCCGTCTCTAACTGCCTCTGAGGTCCCTCTACTTTGAAAATGATGCCATTTTAAATTCAGTATGTTGAAAAGAACTCACTGTTTTCTTCCCACAATCAACTTTTCCTTGACTTCTCTGTATCTATCAATGATGGGTTCATTTTTTTCCAGGCACTAAGCATTAAAACTTGTCCCATGTAACTCCTCCTTCTTTGTCAACATTGAAATACTTAAAGATTCTCATAAAACATCCTTCCATGCTTCACATTTCCCCTGCCAGTGCTTTATTTTAGGACCTTAATACTTCTCATGTGAATCTTTCTAATATTTAGATCAGGATTATCCACCCTTATTAGCCTCTTTCCCTTCCCACTCGTAACAGACACATAGGCGGATTACTCCTCTTTATCAAAACATGGCTACTGTCATATCAAAACATTTAATGATTCACAATTACCTGCCAAATTAAGTGTGGGGTCTCCAGTCTTTCATTTTAGGCTACCACAATAAAATTGCAAGCTATCTTTTTAGTTATAAATTGAATTTCCTCCTCTTGACCCTGTATTTTAGCTAAGACATACTTTGGAGGGGTTGGGAGACTGATGTGCGGACAAGAGGGAGAAAGATTGTGAGAAAATGGAGACAGAGGCTAGAGCTAGGGTGTAATTAGGTTCATATAATCACACGAGTGTGTTTTTATTCATCATGTACTTGGTTCAAGGCACGGTGCGCCATTAGACGCTGTGATAGGAGGATATAAAGGGATATGAGGGAGATTCTCTGATCATGAAGAATTTATGTTTGAGTTAATGAGGTAAGATCACGTGCAATGTTAAACAATAATAAAATATTTAAATTAACAACAAGAAGAGATGTCATCATGTAAAACAGAATTGCTTGACTGATGAGTTTTACAGTTTCCATAAATTTTAAAGGACATAGAGATCAGTTTAGATTGAGTGAGCTTTACGGAACAGATGGGATTTGAATGTTTCAGAAGCAGCATATTTTGATTTGAGTGGAGAGTGAGAATAAGGGATTGGTAAAATAAAGCAGGAGAGGCACGGAGGGCTCCTCATAATAACCATATGAAGCAATGGAATTTTAACCAGTGCGAGGTCCTGGATGGAGACCAGGACCTGTCCGGGGGAGGAGGCTTCAAGTGAGGTCAGTAGTTTGCTGAGGAAATATGATTAGGAACTTACGGGGAAACACTTAGAGAAGAAATGTTGGAGGAAAGGACTGAAATCAGAACCTTGATGTTTGTTTTCATATCCTGCATTGAATTCTTCAGTAAATTCCCTTGGCACTTTCTTAAGAATATGTTCTCAAAAGCTGGGCGTGTTGGCGCAAGCCTGTAATTCCTGTACTTGGGAGGCTGAGACAGGAGGGTTGCAGGTTCAAGGCCAGCCTCATCAATTTAGCAAGACCCTCAGCAACTTAGTGAGCCCTGTTGCAAAATAAAAAATAAAATGGGCTGGAGGGTATAGCTCGGAGGTAGAATGCCCCTGGGTTCAATCCCCAGCACCAAAAAAAAAAAAAAAAAAAAAAAAAAAAAGGCTATGTTCTCAAATACTTTCTCTCCAACCATCTGGTCCAAGTCAACTTCATTTTTCACCTTGGCTATTGCAATAGATCTTCCTTCCTCTTATTCTTACCCCTGCCCCTTCTCCCACGAAGCCATAGTCTGTCACCCCACAGTAGCCTCAGTTTACTTTCTGTATGTGTGTGGGGGGGTACTGGGGATTAAACCCGGGGGCATTCTACCTCCCAGCAACACCCCCCCAGCCCCTTTTTTAAATTTTTTTTTTGTTTGGAAGCTGGGTCTCACTAAGTTGCTGAGGGTCTGCTAAGATGCTGAGGTTGGCCTCAAACCTGTGATCCTCCTGTCTCAGCCTCCGAAGTCCTGGGATTACAAGGGTGCGCCACTGCACCCAGCTTCAGTTTACTTTTTTTAAAAGAGAGTCAGATAATTTTACTCCCGAGCCCCTGGGTGATTCCTCATCTCACTAAGAATAAAAGCCTAAGCCATTCCCACAGTCTACAGGGCCCCGTATAAACTGGTCTCTAGCCACCTTCTTGCTTCGTTTCCTACCTGCTCCGGCTTCGTTCTCTCTGCCTGCCACACTTGATGTGCAAGAAATGGGCTCATGTGGCCTATTTCTTACACATACTTTTTGTTGACAAACTCCGGGAGTTTGGGCTGATCCTAGCATACCTCTCCTTTGTTCGTGGTATCTGAGCAGCCAGCAGCCTGGTTCCTAAAGTATTCAATTTCTTTCAGAGTTGGATTCAGGCCACTCTCTACTCAAAACCCATGTTTTTGCACTAAGCTGGGGTTTGGGAAGCAGCACGCCCCTCCCAAGCATATCTCTTTCTTATAAGGGTTCAGGGGAGGGGGCGATCAGAGGTCAGATCTCAACAAAGTCATCTTTCTCACAAACACTCTCTAGCTTCACTTTTTAAACTCTTTTATTTAGTTATTATAAATCTACCATCTAATTCCCTGCTATTCAAAATGTGATCCAGAAACTAGCAATATTGATATTGCCTGGAAGCATATTAGAAATGCAGAATCTTATATTCACCCAGACCTGCTGAATCAAAATTTGCATTTTAACAAGATCCCCAGGTTATTTGTGGGCATATTTGTTGGGGAAGTCCTGATCTAATCTAGTCTTAGCCTCTTATTATAAAATTTTTGCTAGTAATCTCCCTCACATTTCATGTTGGTATATAATACCTATCATATCTTGGTGCCTCACTGGAAACTTCCAATTTAGCATCTTGTTATACCGGCAATAAACAAACATAAATAAATATTGGCAACAGTTTGAGATACCTTCTATGAAGAAAATGTAAAAGGGTTATTATTATGGGTTGAAGCATGCCCCCTCCCCCCAGTCATATGTTGAAGTCCTTATCCTCTGTCCCTCAGAATAAGACTTACTTGGAAGTGGGGTCATTGCAGATGTAATTAGATCAGTTAAGATGCGGTCACACTGGAGTAGGCTGGACCCCTATGAAGAGGGAAAGGTAGAGACAGAAATACACATACAGAGAGAAAGGCCTGTGGAGATGAAGGCAGAGACTGGGGCGAGGCTCACTCTGTGTGCTGGTTCCATTCTAAGGAGAGCTGAAGATTTCCAACATGGAGCATGGGAGATTTCCAACATGGGAGAGGCATGGAGCAGCCCTCAGAGAGAACCTACCCTGCTGATACCTTCAGCCCAGACCTCTAGCCCCCACAACTGTAAGATGACAAGAGATAGTACATTTCCATTGTATAAGCCAACTAGTTAGTGGTACATTATAAGGGCAACCTAGCAAACAAATGCATTAATAATATTGATAGAGAGTGACTTTAGGTTGGGCGACCAGGGAAAGACTTTTGGAAGAGGTGGCATTCAGTGAGATCTGAATGATGAGAAAGAACCAGCCTTAGAAAGACCTGGCAAGAGGTCACCATTTGGAGAGAAAAATTAGGGCCAGGATCTGGAGGGGTGCAAGCTTGGCGTGCTGTGATTGGTGGATTGGAGAAATGGCATTTTCCCCGAATGAACATCAATGGTCAAAAATTCGGAAAGTCCCCAACAGTAACCAAGTTATCGCCAGAGAATAACTTGAGCCCTTGGGGATTTCTGTGATAGACAGCTCAGGGTTTATCTCTTTTCATGGTGGCAGTATATACCAGGAGGTAGAACTGAATTTGGTGGTGGTTCTTTTAATGGTAATGAGTTTTAATTCAACTTCAAAATGGCAATTTGAAGGATTTCCTCTTTTCCCTACTTTTTCAATTAAATGCTCCATTTTCAAATGGCAAGCACAGCGACATATGACCAGCACCTTAGAGAGTCGGAGCTGGAAGGGGACATGGAGATTATCACAGTTTGCAGGGCAATGGTCAAGAAGCAGAGGGGTTAAACTGAGGTCACTCCAAAAAGTGGACAACCCAGGAGTAGAACCTGCTTCTTCTAGTCCCCAGTTGCATGCAGTTTCTGCTGGGCCTGCAAGAGCCTTCTCCAGAACCTTTGTGGGCAGCAGATCATATTTGTTGACGTGACAACATCAAAACAGTGTCTTGCTTTGGAAAATACAAAGTGAATGGGGAAAAGGCAGTTTCTGGTAAATGGAAGGAATTCTCGGCAGGCCGAATTCTTCCCCAGTTAGCGCTAAGGAATTTTGCCCATGTAGTAAGAATGAAAACATATTGAAACAAATAGCCCGAGTTTTCCATTGCAGTTCCAGGAGACCAGGCTGTGGCTCATTATTAATATTCTCTGTTTGATTGCTCCTTTCTGTGGTGCTGGAGATGAACGTGCCCAGTGGTCCTGCCTGAGCGGCCATTAATTACTCTGCAGACAGGGCTGGAGCAGCGACTGGTTGGGGGCACAGCCTTACAGGCTGGGGTGGCGGGGCATGGGAGGGAGCCCCTAAACCCGCCAGCAATTCTAAGTTGGGCGTGGTGGTGCAGGCCAGTAATCCCAGTACTTAGGAAGCTGAGACGGGGTATCGCAGTTTAGCAATTTATTGAGACTGTCAGCAACTTAGTGAGACCCTATTTCAAAATAAAAAATAAAAAGGACTGGGGATTTAGCTTGGAGGTAGAATGTTCCTAGGTTACTCCCTAGTACCAAAAAAAAAAAAAAGAAGAAGGAAATTCAATAATCATGATCATTATTCATATTCACACACCGAATTCTCACAAGTTGGATGTAAATATTTTTATCCCATTTCCTGAATTGACCCCTGGGACTCAGAGGGTAAGTCACTTCATGAGACTTGCTAGAATTAGCATAAAGTTTGTTGCAGACAGGTACTTTTTAGCCAGTTTGCCTGGATTCAGATTCCAGCTTATAAGCTATGGGCGCGGGCAAGTGATTTAAACTTTCTGAACCTCAGTTGTTCCATCTTTAAAATGGAGATAATAATATTAATAGTTCTTATCTTGTAGACTTTTTTGGAGGAGTCAATGAATCACTATGTGTAGTGTTGGCAACATTGCCTGACAGAGGAGGAGGATGTGGACAGGTCTGCTGGACTCGAGTCCTCCAGTGCTTTTTCCGCTGTGCACAAGTCACTTTTCTCAGAAGCCCGGCCTCCTTAATGATACTTTATCATTCTTCAGACATTTCTCTCCCTTCTCTCCCACCACAACTTACATCTTCTGAATGTCATTCTTGAGGAACTACCAGGCATTTGGCTAGTTGGGCTGGTAACTCCCTGTAGGCTGAGGTGTGACTAAGCATTACTGGCCACATCCTGGGATTTTTGCCCACGGGTGGTATGAGTTGTGCCAACCTGGAATGCGCTGCGTTTTAAAGTGGAGGTTGGACAGTCACTGTTAGAGGGACTAGACAGAGCATACGCAGGCTGGGGATGAGTTGGTGCTCCTTTTCTCTGTAAAGAGAAGGCCAGTGTGGGAAGGGTAACTACTGTAGCAGACCCCGAACGACAGATCTTCGTGCCTTTGGGCCTTTCCTTACCTCTCCCATGTCTCAGCCTTTATTGGGGTCTTCTGCATTTGCACATAAGCCAGATCTACAGGCAGCGGGTCATCTGAATAAAAGCTGGTCACTACAGAGCCTTTGTAGAAGAGATTTACTATTTTAATAATTTTAGTTATTGTAACCATTCAAGGATTGATATATTTTGGGAGTGGCTTTCTAAAACCAAATTGATGACTTATTTTAAATTTATTTAAGAATTTTTCTCAATCTATATCACAAGACTAGATGCTTGAATTGTGAATGTGCCAAGCAAGCAATTTCTTGTTCAGAAGTTTGTTTCTGTCTACACCTTTTCAGGCCAGGAAAGGTTTTGAATACAAACCCAGCCTGACCTCAATTTAGTCCTATCTCCTACTGCTAAAAATGAACTAAGAAAATGATTGAGCTAAAGGGCCAGAGATCTTTTAAGGAAACAAAGTGTGTGTGTGTGTGTGTGTGTGTGTGTGTGTGTGTGTGTGTGTGTGTACATGCTTTATTTCTGTTGACAGATGGGCCTTAGCTTCCAAACTTGGAAGAAATGTAGGCAGTAAATCAGTTTTCCCATTTTATGACAGACTTTATCATGAAAGATGATTCTAAATGTAAACACAGTGGGTAAAATGCCACTTTGAGGGAATTTAATAAACATACTAATTTAGACCTCAGCAAGAGAGCACCTAAATATCAAACATAATGATATACCACAAATCAAATATTCAGGATATCTATTTTAATCTAAGAGGAAACAGAACTCTTTATTCTAATCTTGCTGTAAAGCCTTTGGCTTCCTAAAGTATGTGATCTTGTTAAATTAAAGGATTAAAGTGAATGCATCCTTACTTTGGTATGTACTTACAACTAAATAAATAACATGCTTGTTATGACTGCAAACAAAGTGAATTAAGTGAAAAAAGACAGACAGCGTGAACTTGCTGATGTCTTTGTTTTTGACAGCCTCTAATCCTGGAAACAGGAAGATATTGAGATGAATAAACATTCCTTGTATATGTGAGCTCCCAAGTGGTTAAGTCTATGCTCAGTAGCTCTAAGAAGTTCAGAAGCTGCTGCATCTGCAGACCTTGCATATGTATAAAGGAAATCCCTCCCCTCCATTGTCTTCTCTGTTACCTGCTTATCTGAAAATCCACTAATGCTTTAGCATTGGGGCCCTCAAATAGAGTGAGGGAGGGGGCGGAGAAGGAAAATTCCTTTTTAGACTGTTTTGAAGAATTGTCCTCCTTCAACAGCTGTCCCAGTTTAGCTTTCCATCAGCTGTCACTGAACCTTTCACAAAAGACAAAAAGACTTAGTGCTTTCCATGAAACCCCATCCAGCAGTGTTTAACCCAAGGGCCACAGATGTGTCCCCTTTCTTCATGGAATGCTGTCCCAGCCAAATATGCCAGCAGTTAAACAGCCCACAAACACACCACAAATATTTGTTTATTGGGAATCAAATGTGGAGTGGGCTACGAAACTGGGGGCTGGATTATTAAGAACAGATTGGAGAGCCCTGTGGTGGCGTTGGGGTAAATATCACTAGTGTACAATACTGAAAAGATTGGGAAGTCATCAACCGCCCTTCAGAACCGAAACACATGATCTAACCACAAGCTGTACTTTATGAAATCTTAAACTGTAACACGAAGAGTGACCTAATTTAATCCATGTGGGCTACGTGTTTGATGTCAACAGACTTTTCTTTTTAAACTGTCCCGGGAATGCAATGGGTCTTTAGTCTTTAATAAAATCCGGGTAGTTTCCTGCTAAGTCACTTATCTTGAGGGATTAATTATTTTTGCATTATGATTGATATTCCAGGGATTCCGTGGGTTTTCCAGGACCTTCTCATGCATATCCTTTTTGCAAGGGAAGGGACTATTAGCTGTGTAAATCTTAAAGCATACATCTCCTACAGGTGTGATGGACGCAGAAGTAGGCAGAAGCCCTGCTCTCTCCCTGAGGATCCTAAGAGGCACAGAAAGAAGACAACTTGCTGCCAGGAGTAAGAGAGATGATTCTTGCTTCATACAGAGGCGACTGTGGACGCAACAGGACAGATATGCACACATTACAGAAAAGTATCTCCTAAGGAATTGTTATTGAAACAGTTTGAGATCTGGCTGGGGACTGGAGCTTCTCCCTTATTTAAGGTCCACAACATAGGTTTTTTTCCCACCCGAATAAGACATTCTTAGCATGACTATAAGTTGTTTCTCCCGCCATACAGACTAGTTAGCTGTTCATTTTTTTCCCCGTTAACATTATGACCATTAGCTTTGAACCTACCAAATGGGCATACTTCATAAGTGTATCTTTTTTTTCTTCTTTTTTTTTGCAGTACCAGGGATTGAACCCAGGGGCGTTCTACCTCCGAGCTACACCCCTGGCCCTATTTTTTATCCTTTATTTTGAAACCGGGTCTCATGAAGTTGTGGAGAGCCTCACTAAGTAGAGAGAGAGAGAGAGAGAGAGAGAGAGAGCGCTGAGGCTGGCCGCAAACCCGGATCCTCCGGTCACCACTTCCCAAAGTACTGGGATTACAAGCATGTGCCACCACGACGCCTGGCTTAAGTGTATCTTTTTAAAGGCTCAACGTGGCTAAAATTTTTGAGAGTCTCAGTCCAGACTAGAAAAGTTGAAAGTGTCACTTCTAGGTTGATAAAAACAGAGATAACATAACTGGATTAAAACAGGACAAAAGCTAAGCCATGAAAACGCTGGCCCATGCCCCATCCCTAGCTGTGGTCAGTTCCTTAGAGCTTTGCTACTCAACTTGACCATCCATAAACCACAGCATCAACACCACTAGGGGATTTGTTAGAAATGAGACCAATGCACAGGCCCCTTCCCAGGCGTCCCGAATCCAAATCTGCGTTTTAACCGGAGCCCTCTGTGATTCGTGGGCATTGAGAGCTCCTGCTCTACAGACTGTGGGGTATGGCATTAACTAGCTGAACTGATCTTTAAGAAATACTCCAGAGAAGGAAAATGTTCTTTATTGGCTGTAACCCTGGAACATCAGAACAGAACAGATGAATTAGTGTCAGGTTTGGATGAATAAGAACCATATTTCTCACTGAGCAGTGAAGGGATGGTTTCTGGTCCAGGAAGAGCCATGAAAAAGATCTTCAGACACATAGACCAATGAAGCAGAATAGAAGACTCAGAAACAAATCCACACACTTACAACCAATTAATTTTTGACAAAGGGGCCAAAAACATAAAGAAAAAAGATAGCCTGTTTAACAAATGGTGTTGGCAAAACAGGTTATCCATATACAGAAAAATAGAAATAAACCTCACTTTCTCATCCTGCACAAGAATCAATTCAAGATGGATCAAAGACCTGGAAATTAGACCAGAAATCTTGCAACTACTTGAAGAGGGCATAGGACCAACACTCCAAACTTCCTCAACAAGACCCCAAAGGCACAAGAAATTGAAATGAGGATCAGTACGTGGGACTGCATTAAACTGAAGAGCTTCTGTGCAGCAAAGGAAACAATCAAGAACCTCAACAGAGAGTCAACAGAATGGGAGAAGATTTTTGCCAGCTACTCCTCTGATAGAGGACTAATATCTAGAATATACAGAGAACTCAAGAAGCTTAACACCAAAAAAATCAAATAACCCAGTCAAAAAAATGGGCAAGTGAACTAAATAGAAACCTCACAAAGGTCAATAAATGTATGAAAAAATGTCCAACATCATTAGCAATCAGAAAGATGCAAATCAAAACTACCCTGAGATTTCACCTAACCCCAATTAGAATCATTAAAACCACAAACAACAACAAATGCTGGATGTGGAGAAGTAGGAACTCTAATACATTGGTGGTGGGATTGCAAATTAGTGCAACTACTTTGGAAAACAGTGTGGAGGATCCTCAGAAGAATGGGAATGAACCTACCATATAACCCAGCTATACCACTCCTGGGTATCTACCCAAAAGAATGGAAACCAAACTACCAGGGTAGTGCATGCATATCTGTGTTTATAGATGCACAATTCACAGTTGCTAAACTATGGAACCAGCCAAGATGTCCATCAACAGATAAATGGATTACAAAACTATGGGATAAATACACAATGGAATTTTACCATAAAGAAGCCATAAAGAAGAACAAAATCATGTCATTTGCAGAGAAATGGATGGAACTGGAGAACATTATGCTAAGTGAGATTAGTCAGTCACAAAAAGTGAAAAGTTGGATATTCTCCCTAATATGCAGAACCTAGGGAGAATGGGACTTAGAAGGGACTCCAGACAAAGAAAACTTTAGATGAGTGAAGAAGGTGACCTAACTGAGGGAGATGGGTTGGGGGAAGAGGGAAACACCTCAATGGACATGATGTACATACACAAACTTATCAAAGTCAATCACTGTGCTGAGCACAGGAAGGAGGAGAGGGGGAGGGGAGGGTGGGAAACTGTAGAAGGGCTCAATGAGTGCTGTGTGCATGTATGCCTCTATCACTCTGAACTTCATCAAGATGTATGATTACAATGCACCAATAAAAAAAAAAGTAAAAGATCCTCTGGAAAGGCCCGATGCTGATGCTGGCTACATCAAGAAAGGAAGTAGGCTTGTCTCCATTATATCATGACTTCAAGGTGAACTCTACTCTTCAGTTCTGAAGTTGAACATCCAAACACTCTGGACTTGAAGAACCTTCATCATTTCAAGTTTTTCCTCCAAAAGTGAATAGGTAGGGGTGTCTCTTTTTCCCAGGGTCAAGACTTTAATACCTTAAAGATACACACACATTCTCCATATTGGATCAAATATAACATTCAAACCAAACTATAAAACATTATTATTTATATTCACTTGGACATTTATCTTGTATAACAAATGGAATTGTATCCTCATCAGCTATTTTTCTACTCTTAATTTGTTAAAAATAAGTTTACAGAGTAAAAATTCAAATAATAAAAGAGGTATAAAATGAGAGAGAGAGAGAAAGGGAGAGATTTTATACCAGATCAGGTTCCTCTTCCAATACTGAAAAAAGATGGCTAACAATTTGTTTTCAAATCCTTTCAGAAAAGTTTATTTTGCAGTTTTTAAATTTACACAATAGAGTTATATCACACAGATTTTAAAGTACCTTCCTTTTTTAACTTAATTTATGTTGTGGAAGTTTTTGTACCACTACCTGCAGATATATGTTGTTTTTAAAAAACATTTTATTTGTAAGTAATTTCAAACGTGTAAAAAAAGATGCTGTAATAATAGTACACTGTACAATTTGCCTAGTAGAGATGTGCACATATGAATGTGTGCATATTTTGTATCTGAACACCTGAGAGCACATTTCCTACCTTATGACCCTTTATCCATAAATATTTCCATGTAAAGAATAAATTCTCTTACATAACCACTGTATTATCAACTTCAGCTAATCTAATATTGATGTGATACTTTAATCAATATATCAATCTTTATCTAATCTATAAATCAATTTTATCTAATCTATATTTCAGTTTTCCAGTTGACCCAATAATGTCTTTTTCTAGCACTTGTTATTCTCAGTATGAGATCAAATATAGAATCAGGTGTCACATTTAGTTGTCCTGTCTTTTAAGTTTCCTTTAATCTGAAACATTTCCTCAGCCTTTCTTTGCTCTCCCCCTACACTTTTTAAATAAAAAATTTCTTTTTATGAATTTTTCTGATGTTTCTTTAGAATTAGATTTAGAATTTGTACTCCTGGCACTTATACTGTATTAGTGACATTTGTGTCTTTTGTAGGATATTACATCTGCAAGCACATGATGTCCCCATGTTAACTTTAATGACCCATCAAGGAATTCTTCAATTTCTCTACTATATACTGTTTTTACCTTTGCAATTAACAAGCAGTCTTTGGGGAGGCAATTTAAGATCATACAGTCCTATTGCTTATAAAATTCCCCCCAATTTTAGTATTCCTTGATTGTTCTTGCCTGAAATAATGTTTAATATGATTGCTGGAAAAGGATAACCTTCTAACACTCAACATTTTCCTGTTACTCCTGACCTTCGAGTGTAATCAAGGGCTCTGCCTTCTCCCTTACTTATTTAATGTGAAACAGATTCTTATTTTTTTCTCTAATGGGTTCTAATTCATTATTGTATTTTTTTTTTTTTTTTGAGGGAGTATCCGATATTCCCAGAACTGGCCACTGAGTGCTCTTTCAACTAACTCCTCTGTCTTCCCATGTCTGAATCCTTGTTTTTTGTTTTGCTTTGCTTTGCTTTTTGAACATTTTCTAATCTTCTGGTATCCTAAGATGTCCTAAGATCATCTTGTATTTACTCTACCCTCAGCCTGGGAATCAGCCACTTCCCAAGAGTTCTGATTGTTTCTAGAGAGGAATGATATTAGACACCCAATTTGAGCGATAGGTGTACTCATTTCCACAGGGGATACCTTGCATTCCTGGGATGAATTCCCTCTGGTTTTGATATGCTATCCTTTTTTTTTTTTAAATAGACTTTACTTTTAAAGCAGTTTTAGGTTCAAAACAAAACTGAGTAGTACAGAGAGTTCCCGTATGTGCCCCCCAGCACCAGCCTCCTTCACCATCCACACCCTGCACCAAGTGGTCCATTTGTTCAATCAATGAACCTTTTTTGACACATCATTATCACTTAAAGTTCATAGCTTCCTGTAGGGTTCACGCTTGGCGTTCTGTATTCTGTGGGCTTTGACAAATGTATAATGTCATGTATCTCTGCTTCTTCCATTCATCCCTTCCACCCCGTCATCTCTGGCAACCGCTCCTCTCTTTACTGTCTGCACAGTTTTGCCTTTTCCAGTTGGAACCATATAGTATCTGGCCTTTTCAGATTATCTGCTTTCACTTAGAATATGCATTTAAGGCTTTTTCCTGTCCCTTCATGCTTTGATAGCTCACTTCTTTTTGGCATTGAATAATCTTCTATTGTCTGGATGCATCACAGTTTATCCACTCACCTACTGAAGGACATTTAGGTTGCTGCCAAGTTTTGCGATCATGAATAAAGCTGTCATAATCTTCTACGTGCAGAGTTTTGTGTGCAGAGTTTTCAACTTATTTGAATAAATACCAAGGAGTGCAATTGTTGGATCATATATAATATATTTTGTTTTGTAAGGAACTGCCAGACTACCTTCTAAAAGCATCTGTAATATTTTGATTTCCCACTACCAGTGAACAAAAGTTCTTGCATGTCTATATTCTCACCAGCATTTGGTGTTAATGCTTTGGATTTTGACCATTCTAATAGATATGTAGTGGTATCTCATTGCTATCTCATTGCTGACTTAATTTGTTATTCCCTAGTGACAAAAGATGTTGATATATTTTTATGTTTATTTACCATCTATGTATCTTTTTTGGTGAAATGTCTGTTCACATCTTTTGCTCATTTTTTATTTGAATCGACTATTTCATTGTTGATTTCATTGTTGATTTTTCATTGTTGATTTGTATATTTTGGATAACAGCCCTTTATCAATTGTGTCTTTTTCAAAGATTTTTTTCCCAGTCTTTGGCCTGTCTTCTCATTCTTTTGACGTTATCCTACTTATGTTTTGCATCTATTAATATTTTTGAGAATATTTTTATCTATGTTCATGAAGGATATTTGTCTGTAGCTTTCTTTTCCTTCAAGGTTTTTTTTTTTTTGTCTTTAGGGTAATGTTTACTTCAAAAATGAGCTTGAATATGTTCCTTTGTTTCTTATTTTCTGGGATAAACTGTAGAATTAGTATTATTTCTTTCATAAATGTTTGAAGAATTCACTAGCAAAATTAGTTGGGCCTGTAATTTTGTTTCTCCACGTTTTGAGCTTAGTTTTTTTAACTACAAATATGTAGTTAAAATGTTATTATATGTAGTTATTATATGTAGAGTTATTCAATTATATCATATTAAGTAATTTTTGTTTGATTGATGATCTTTTTAATTTCATTGATTTCTGCCCTTATCTGTCTAATTTCCTTCCTTCTGCATTATTTGGGTTTACTGGGCTCTTTTTTCTCTCTTTCTTAATGTAGAATTTTAGATTTCTAGTTTGAGATCTTTTTTCTTATTAGTCATAAAAATTTAACCATGTGTTATTTCCATTAAGTAGTGTTTTAACTTTATCTCACATTTTTTGACATACTGTACTTTCATCTTCATTCAGTTAAAATATTCTTAAAAGTTGCTTTTTGATTTTTAAAAGTTCTTCTTTTACCCAGTGGTTACTAACAAGTGTATCATTTAATTTCTAAATGTTTGGGGGATTTTCCAAATGTCTTTTACTTATTGATTTCTAGTTTAATTCAATTACAGTGTAAGAACATACTTTGTATGATTTATATTTGTTTTCAATTTGCTAAGGTTCATTGTATGGTTAAAAATCTGGTTTATCTTTGCCAGTGTTCCATGCATGCTTGAGGAGAATGTGCTGTGCTGTTGCTTGACATGTCCTATAAATATCAATTAGTTTAAGCTGGTTGATAACATCGTTCAGGTCATCTGGATCCTTAGCAATTTTCTGCCTTCTCTTTCTATTAATTGCTGAAAGGAATGTTGAAATCTCCAATTGCGATAGTGGGTTTGTCCATTTCACCTTTCCATTCTGTTGTGTTTGCTTCATTTATTTGGAAGCTCTGTTGTTATATGTATACAGTTTAGGATCAGGATGTCTTTTGGAGAATGATTCTCTTTATTATTATGTAATCTCTCTCTCTTTTTTTTTTTTTTGCGGAACCGGGGATTAGATGCAGGGGCGTTCTACCTCCGCGCTATGCCCCCGGCCCTATTTTTTATACTTTATTTTGAAACCGGGTCTCACGAAGTTGTGGAGGGCCTCACTAAGGAGAGAAAGAGAGAGAGAGAGAGAGAGAGAGAGAGAGAGAGAGAGAGAGAGCTGAGGCTGGCCGCAAACCCGGATCCTCCGGTCTCCGCCTCCCAAAGTACTGGGATTACAAGCGTGCGCCACCACGCCCGGCTGGTAATCTCTCTCTTTATCCTTGATTATATTCCTGTTCTGAGGTCTACTTTGACATTACTATAGCTATTCCAGCTTTCTTTTGGTTAGTGCTTACATCATGCATCTTTTTTTTAACCTCCTCTTGCTTTGTATATTTATGTTTAAAGTGGGGTTTCTTCTAGACAGCATATAGATGAGTATTGCTTTTAAAAATCGAATCTGACGATTTCTTTTAATTGGTTCGGCTACACTGTTCACATTTAATGTGATTATCTGTATGGTTGGATTAAAATCTACCATTTTGAAAGTTGTTTTTATTTGCTCCAGTTGTACTTTGTTTCCCCCCCCCCTTTCTTCCTTCTCTTAGGATAATTATTTTTATGATTCTATTTTAGCTCTTCTAATTAATTATTATTTATGCCACTTAAACATTTTAGCAGTTACCCTAGAGTTTAGAATATATATCTCTAATTAAGTAACATCTACCTTTAAGTATGTTTTTTGCCATTTCATTTATATTGTACTTTACAATGGTATGTTCTCAATTTCCACTTCCTATTCTTTGTGGTACTATTATGCTACATTTTACTTTTTTGAATGATGTTAATGCACAATTCATTGCTACTATTTTTTTGCACTTGGCATTTGTCTTTTAGAGCAATTAAGACAAGAAGAATTAATTTATTTGCACTTATTCCATTTCAAGTACTCTATCCACATATATACAATTTTCTCTCTGGTATAATTTCTTCTTATTTTAATATATTTTTAAGGTAGGTCAGTGAGCAATAAATTCCTATTGTTTGTACTGGGGATTGGACCCAGGGGTGCTCCACCTCTGAGCTACACCCCCAGTCCTATTTTATTATTAGTTTTAAAATTCTGAAACAGTCTCAGTAAGTTGCTGGAGACCCCACTGCATTGCTGAGGCTGACCTTGAACTTGCAATCCTTCTGTCTCAGCCTCCCAAGTACTGGAATTACAAGCACCACTATACCCAGCCTCCTCTTCATTTTTGAAAAACAATTTTGTGGGCTATTGTACTTTGTTTGATAATTTTATCTTTTAATATTTTAAAGATGTTACTCTATTATCTTGTTTGCTTAGTTTTTGAAGTGAAATATGATTTTTCCTTTTAATATAATGTGTCTTTTTTCTTTTAACTGCCTCAAATATTTTCTTTTTATTTTAGCAATTTAAGTATCATTTGCCTATGTGTGTATTTTTTTCTTTCATACATATTTTATATTTGTGGTTTGTAATCTGTCATTAATCTTGAGAAATTATTGGTCATTATTATTCCAAATATTTCCTTTGTCCTATTCCTTCTATTTTCCTTATGGGATTCCAGTTGTTTTATATTTTCTCACAACTCTTGAATATTCTTTCCCCCCACTTTTGTTTCAGTTTGATTGATTTTCTTTATTTGTTTTCTATTTGGCTGATTCTATCTTTGTCTGTGTCCACTCTACTTATGAACCTTTTGAAGGCATTTTTTTCTGTTATTATACTTTGATTTCTAGCAGTTCCATTTGATTCTTTGCTACAATTTCCATGTAAGTGCTAAAATTATCCATCTGATTTTATATTATCATCCTATTCCATTGGAGTCTTTAACATATTAATTATAATGATTTTAAGTTTCATGTCAGACATTTAACATTATGCCATAACCATCTCTGGTTATGATGGTATCTTGTCTTTTGGGAGTGTGATTTTTCTTGCCTTGTGCTTTTTTTTTATGTTTTTATTGGTGCATTGTAGTCTCACATCACAATGAGTATCAGTTTGGTGTTAACATACATGCACACAGCTCTTGGTGTCCCTCCCCCCCGCCTCCCCCCCACATGTAGCACTGAGAATGATGTTGGTATAATCTCATATATACACATTGTTTATGACAGTAATTCCATAGATTCACTTCTTTCTTAC